>JABUIW010000023.1:10928752-10991085 GCA_013363375.1 Menidia beryllina | reverse complement strand
TCTATCTTTCTATCTTTCTATCTTCCTACCTACAGGAATGTGCATTTCCCAGTTCTTCAGAACAGGTGCTGTCTTCTTAGAAATCTCTTGTTGTTGAGTGCTCACAGATGCACGTACACTTGCACATTCTCACACACAGTCACACACACTCACACAAAGCCGAGGGGATTCCTGAGACTAATGTTTAACAGAAAGGAACTGAACTGTGCCATCAATTTGAGCTCTTCCTGCCCTACACTAGATAGTTTACACTAGATAGCCTGGCCAGGCTTTAGAGATAGGGCACCTCACACCCTGCTTGTGCAAAAAGATGCAAGCCTTCCCTTTGAGGCTGACTTCTGGTTTTGTTTCTTCCCTTCCTCATACTATAAATGCAGATTGTGTTTGTCAGGGGTTCATTTCTACACTCTAAGAAATCAGGTCAGAGAAATGCTGTGTACAACTGTGTTCTTGTGTAGTGTAAGCAAGTCAGTTTTGAAAGTAATTTTGAAACCTTAATGACAAAAAACTTTTTTAATTTATAGGTGGTTTACGGTTAGTTTTAAACATCGACCATCCCCAATTAGCAACCTTACTCCCACAAGGTTAGAAAATGTACAATTATGTACAGCCACATAGACATAAGAGATGATTTTATACCTATGAAATTAAACAAATGTCCACATTGGCGAGGTTTCCATTTCTCTTTTTGTGTAACATTTAGAAACAGAACAGGTGAAAAAAGCCACTGTAAAAGCCAACCTACACACACAACTCAATGCAAACACTTAATTGAGGAGTTTCTTTGGTGTCTGACATCTTAAACATTAAAATTATTGGAATTGCCTATTATTTAGGATCCGATAACCACCCATAAATTTCAGGACATGAAAGGAATGCCTGAAAGGGACTTCTCACCTGTCATAGGGAGGCCAACTTCCTGATCGGTAGCTCACACACAGCATGCTCATATGACTAAAAGGATGTGCAGTTCTGTTCTATACATTTTTTCCAAATGACCAGCATATATGATCCTGTAGCTTTTGTTGAATTGTGTTTATGACATTGATTCATGACTTTGCATTGCTTTGTACCACCATGTCTCCAAAGTAAGGCCGCAGCATAGTAATTTCAGGGCCATGTTGTGGTACAATTAGCTATAGCATACAAAGTCAAAGTGCTTTTCTTTTGTGATGAAGAAGATCACAGAATCTTGCAGCAGACCTGAGACATAGTTTAACTTAAGAGACAGAGGATGTTATAATGTTTTATATCCGCAGAATAATTGCACAAAGTTAACCAAAATGCTACCAAACAACTAACTTTAGGTTTAGCTAACAATCACAACTTTAGGTTTTACAATATGTATTCTGTTCTCTCACTCCTATTCATCTTTGAGTACAATATGCACAAAGCATCATATCATAGTTAGATAAAAACCCCTGCTCAGCAGTTGAGTTACTGACATGTCATTTTATGCACATATTTATGATATGAGGTACTGCAGAAGGAAGGGTAGGGATTAATCTGTAACTAGCTATGTCAACTAACACATCTGCATACCTGAATCACACTCATCTACAGGACATCCGTCCACAAACAGACCTACCATGATGAGTCTTGTTAAGTACCGTAACATTAGATTACAGAGCTGTCACACTGACTGCTGGAAGGAGGCAGTTAGATGGGGGATGTTTTGCTGATGGGCTGCCTGACCAAGGCCACACAAACACTCACCCACACATACTAACACACCTTCACGTGTTTCTGTAATACACTCCGGGAACTACCCTCAAAATAAAAGCAGATTACTTTTAAATCTTAGGCTGCCCGTAGGCCCGTAGGAGTATAACTACACACATACAGTACCACTCACAAATAGTGTAGGATATGCAGAGGCATGCACCATGCCAAGCCCTGACAAACAGGTATGAGAAAGATTCCGTTGGTTGGAAAACTGCTGGCATACTTAACTCTTTCCCAGGATCTGCAAGCTAATAATAAACTGTAAAAGAATATACATACATGCATGCGTGTGTGAACAAGAGGGTGTGCTCCTGTACCAGCACATTGGACAGACAGAGCCTTCATTGTGATATTGCTGTCCCTCAAGGCGCTGGAATTTGGCACATTGTCTTTGTCGGAAACTCAAACCATTTACAACTCTCAACTTGTTTTGATCCTTTCAGAAGATTCCATTTCCCGTGGTCATTCGGGGAGTGAGTGCAGCGAAACCTCTGGAAGGAAAGCCCTCATTATTCCTTCACTGTGAGTGGGAAGACTCGATTAGGAGGTCAGTACCAGTCTCACCTCTGGAGTTTCCCTCCACGAGACACAGTCTCACATGAAAAGGTGACTGTTGAGAAAAAAGACCCTCAGGCACACAATGGATAAATGTGGTGCCCTACGAGGGCTGTGCCCATCAACGTAATATGTGTGATAAACACAATTATTTCAGTGTAAGACACATTACTCATTTCTCTCTAACTGTGTTTTGGATATTTACAATGTGATTTGCTTTTCCATTTCCTTTGTAATTAGGGCCCACACTCTTCTGGGAGTTAAATCTTGACTTTTCCAGTGTCGTGCACACATAGATGGGAAGCTGGCTGAAGGACTTCCACACTACTCATGAAGCTGTCCAATTTCTGCTCCAGGCACTGAAACGGACCGATTTTAAGTTTTACCGTAATCCGCTGTAAACCGTTCTAATTCTTAATGCTTGCACACCACTGCCTCAGAAATAAAACAAGCATGACATCAGCTGATGCAAATTTCATGGACAGTGCGAATCAAAGAACTGGAGCATGACAAAGAAGATAGTCAGTAGGGTCTGAATACTGTTAACACTGTGCTTTTGGTAATGGGCAGAATTATGTCCACATAGTTTACAGTTAAGGAGCGCTGATAACTTGATATTGTTAATCAAAGTAAATAATTGCTGCCTGTGTCTTTTTAAAGTTGAAGCTAAACAGACTCAAAGATTTAATGTGTTCAAAAACCATTAAAAATACACAATCACAATTATGGAATGTAAACAAGTAATGGCCAAGATCAAGTCACCAGTCAACAAACATGAGTGTACTGGTTCCCTGTCTGATTAAACTTGGGCAACCCAAAGATGTGCATCCATGTAAATGTGGACCAACAGTTTACATACACAAATCAATTTCCAAGTAATGAAAAACAGTGTATGAGGAAAAAGTACAATGAAAACCTGAGCCACATGCTAAGGATGCTTTTCACTAAATGTAATTTAATGAGCTCCTTTCCCATTACTGTAGGAACAAATGAACCAATAAGACATATCTGTGTAATGACTGAACTCTGGGTATTTATTTTAACCACGGCGCTCAATGTGGCCCATCTTTCTTTTTTGATTCTGTTTGCACCAATAACATATCTACAACCACTGTTTACACCATATTAAAGTTGATGAGGTGTATGCCATCCATTGCACAATGACTGAATAGGCTCTGGAAACCCTCCTATGACCCTGAATTTCATTGGGCAGGTATGGCCAGATGGAAGGAAGTTTGGATGTCCATAAACAGTTTTTAGACCAAGTTTTAGATCAAGTTAGAAGAGGTCACACAGCAGTCCCCACCGTCTAGATACAGTGTTAAAATTCACACGTTATGCTGGAGAACCACACAGACACAAGTGTTGATTGAATCTAGTATGAGTTTAAAGAAACAGGATTATTTTAGCTCACTGTCTGTCAGAAAGAAGACCCTACATGAATTTCAACAGCAAAATGGAGTTTTTTTTTTCCAGCTGTGAAAGAATGGAAGCCACAAGCATGTTCGATACAGGAATCCAGTTGTACATTTGCTTGTGACACGAAAAGAAAGATATGGAGCTCCTCACTGAGAAAGAAAGTGGGAGAGGGAGGCCTTTTGTGTATGACAGAGAGAAGCCTGTATGTGTCACGTGTGACACACAGAGCTAGCTGTACGGCAGCCAGGCTACAGTTTAGGGACCCGTGCCAAGGGGCAGAATAGCCTGTCTGTTTCCTGAGCTCACTGAACACTGATTGACAGCAAAGTTTTTTATGCGTGTGTGCGAGTGTGACTCTTTTACCTCGGCGTATGTATCTATCAAACTGGCATACTGACAGAAACGCAAACAGTGAAAGAGAATGTAAAAAAAAAAAGCTGTTTCCGCAGAGAAATGCAATCTTCCTCGTGTCAGCCTCTCTTTTTTTCTCTACAGGATAACGCTCACGAAAACACACAAAAAGCCCAAAAGAACTCAAGAACGCACAGTTCGAACACGTACGGTTTAAACTCAGTTTAAGTAAACTTTTTCTCCGCTGAGTTTGCGGCCGTTTATTTATCCATTGTGTTAAATCCCAGCAGTGAACACGCACACTTGGCGCCGGCACAGTCAACCACCATGGTCTCAGGTGTCATGTCTCCAGAGTGTCAGGTTGTGAAGAGCAGACGGGGATGCCTCCCCCCTGACCTCAACGCATCCCTCCGAGGTCGTGAGGTCTGCAGAAGAACGACGTGTGTATATGAGATAACCACACTGAATAGACACTGAGCAAGATCGCAGATCATTCTCTGCATGCAGGAACAAAATCCAGCATTAAGGATGTTAACAATCACAGACGTACCAATAGGGGTTACAGGAATTCGTTTATGAGTCTGAGCAAAATTTTCAAAGGAGCTCAGCAAATTTCTCAGTCTATTCCCTGATTTAAGTTGCTCAACAGCTCCCAATGAACAAGAGAAATTTGGCACGTCGCTGAGGTTGTGATCTTCAGGTCCACCTCCTCCTCATCCCCGCCCCTTCCCCGCAGTGAGCCCCCAGAAATTCGCTAGAGGTCGAAACAGGAATCCCCCACCGCCCAGCGACAGACTCACTGACTCTGCATGGTTCACATCACACACACACAAACAAGCGCACACACAGAGACATATATACATCTGTGGGCCTTACAGACAGCACAAGAATAGACCCAGTCAGCCGTCATCCTTTTGTATCTCTCTGAAAGAGTATTTGTTTGACACCTGGAGTCATTTAGATTGATATATTATATCATATTATATTTGCATTTCTACTGCCCTGTCTTTCATTTTCTTTTGCTCCCACTTTCTGTTCTAATTTCTCTTTTAGTCATAAACACTTTCAGTTTGATGAACAAATGTGTTCAGTACTTCTTCTTCATTTTCCCAAGTCACTCACATTTCACAATGACACTGGGTGATGCACAGATGTCAGTTTGTCAGAAAGGAAAGGTCAGGAGTTCCTCAGCCTCTGGTTCCTGACATTGTGTCACCTCCCACAGCCCCACCGATGTGCTATAGTTCCCCCTGTTCAGTGAAGCGCCACAACAACAAGGAGGGGCTTTCTTGCACCCTTTCCTCTCAACATTTGCATGCCGCTTACACTTTGGGTTTTCCCTCAAACAGAGTAAAATATAAATGATTTACATGGTATAAATCTGTATTTCTACAAGTTTGATCAGTTTCATGCAGGCATTCCTGCATGTTTGATTGCGGGATCACTTGCTGATCCACAAATTATAACAGTATCTCAAAACTATGAAAAACACAACAAACAACAAGTCTTCACACATTCTGGTCAGGGATTAGAGACAGAGATTAGACAAAGGGAAAAAACCCAGAAGGAGTTTTCTAAGAGCAGGTTTTCTGTTTAAAGGATAAAAGCGTTAAGATAATAAAGGTTATTGGAAGATCACCATTACAATTAATTGATATAATCCTGCCATTACAAGAGATTGGATAGTCCCAATCTCTCTACACATGGTCTGATCCACAACTTTATCAAACTAATTCTTTTTCAGCTCTATTGATGTTTGATATACTATATGGATCTGTGAATTTTGGCCTCAGACCAACACATGTAGGGATAGACTGTCAGCCAACTAGAACAAGTCCTGCCCTTAAACTTTCATTCAACAGAAAAAAAAACTCCTCATCAGAGACATGCAGATGTTTTAAGTGTTTCGATGATACAGCTGCTCAAGCATTAAAAAGCTGATAGTTACGTAATGAAACTACAGTGTAAATGTGTTATCGGAAAACGATGGAAAAACGTTCAATGGCACTTAAGATTTCTTCATGATATAGAAACAAGTTTAGATTATGAAGGAAAAGGATATTCTTCTTATTCCAGTCTTGCACAAAGTAAAAATTGGTTGTAGAAAGTTTGGCTTTGTCTACAGGTAAAAAGCCAGCATCTGCAATTTTATGTTTGGTGAATTCATAAACCATAACTTTGTGTTTGGTAAAGCGTATATAAAAGCCTATTTCATAGAACCTGAACCCTATATGTAGGTATGATATATATGTTTCCAGACTAGCTGTCTTTTTCTTGAAAGCTAACAGGATATTCAGCATTTTGCTGTCATTCAAAGCAACATGGTTCAAAAAGCATTTTAGAAATAAGAAAGCTGCTTGAAAAAGACTGATATGTTTGAGAGTGATTAGTCAGTTAGATTGTGAGGATTTTGCCTTTTCTCTGAAGCCTTTTTTCTTCTCGTCAGAGTCTTGAAAGGTATACCCTGAGAACATGCAAATAACTTAGAGGAATGTGTGGTGTTTCCCTTTTACAGACACTGAGGTCAGTTAGAGGCAGGGTGAAGATTTGCTTTGTCATGATGGCTTCTCAGGACATTTGATTCCAAAGCACACCACTGGTGTCTGTATCAAGTCAAGCTTGCTGTCAAGAATGCCGTCTATTTCCAGTTGACCCGCTGTGGCAGCTAGTTATAAACCTGGTTTATGCGATTAGGTCTGCCAGCATGGACAAAGAGGAGGATGAAAAAGATAAGTGTGGGGTTTCCTGGGAAGCTCCCAGGCAGACATCTGCTGCCATCACTCTTTCACCCCCACACTAACTCCCTCCCACTCGGCCTCCAAACTGCTTTCCCTCTGTGTCAGTGTTTCTCTGCGGTGAGCAGCAGCTCTCCACTGAATAATTTAAAGAGCAGCCTCGACAAACACTAGATCAAGTCTCTGAAGACGTGGAAATGGAGGGATAAAACAGCGGGATGGAGGAGGGGGAATTCAGCTCATTTGAAATGAGGAGCTGTGGGAAATTTTGCTGATGGTGTGGGATATAATGTAATAATGTTAAATTAGAGGGCTGGGGATGGAGAGAAGGATCCTATCGGAATAGAAACAGAGAGCGGAGAAGTGCAGCGAGGGAGAAAGGGAATAAGTAGATGAGCACCGTCATGTGACCATCGGGAGATCCCTAAGCAGAGCAGGTCACCTGACTGACTGGAAATGCTCCCTAATGCCTGAGACCAATTCCCAGAATTTACATCTCTCTGAGTAAGACCGTGCCCCTTGTACATGCTGTTTCTACAGATTGTCGAATACAGTTTGAATTGTGTTGCATCAAACACACACAAAGTACATTCTGCTGCTCGGATACCACCAGGTCTTGAAAGTGAGCGGGAGGGACCGAAGCTGTCTGTTTAAAGACCAGAGAGGAAAGCAGGGTTAATTTAGTGTGACCTGAGTATTCTCATTTTCCTGTTCCTGCTGCTGACGGACTTTTCTGGCCAGCTGGATTACTCCCACACAGTCACACACAAATGCACACAAAAACAGTCACAACGTCACTTACTGTTCACTTTGCCTACATATTCGAAAGTCAGGGGGTTTTGAACAGTTGCATTTTTTCTTTAAACATCATATGTTGCTTAAAGGCATAAAGCTGTGTTCCTCATAAATGTTGGTTTCTAGATAAAATTCAATGTGGTCAGTGACTAATCAGTCAGAGTTTAATGTGAGCGTGGTTTGATTAGTCTAGTTTCAAGTACTTGCTGAGAACTGTGATTTAGGTTTAATCTCATCTGTTTGTTTGCTCTCTCATAGTTAAGTGATAGTGTTTTAAACCCTGTGATACTGTACGATCGATCAGCTTTTGAATGATCAGCATGCAGCTTTTGAAGTCAATGTTTTCATCAATGTAATAAAGATTTAAGTTGGATTTATTTTGTGATCTCAATTGTCATTTGTGATGTGAAAATCGATTCTATTGGCAAGTCGCTGCTCACAGGATAGATAGAAAGTAAGATGCCAAACAGTGGTAGCAGGGATAATTTTCTACAAGGCAAGTTACACTCTCTGCGGAAAAAAAAAGTTTGTACCACAGCTGGAGGAGCAGCTTTCAAAGCTTAGACTCCCAGAGTGTGACTAAGCAAACACATTGCGACCATAGCTGCATAGTTCATTGATGGACTTTATCACCTGTCCTGAGGGCGGCGCTTAGCAAATGCACTTGGTGTGAAAAGATTTGAAATATTTTCCATACGTGCATGCTAGTTTGACTTCCCTAAAGGATGCCAGCATGTCAGTTTTTATGTCCCTGATGGGAATCCGGTGTTTGCTTTAGTTCCGGGTGGGTTATGCTCTGGCTCTGTGGGATGGTGTTTTTCAAGCCAGTAGCCCCAGAAACAGGACGAGGCAGGACCTCCGTGTTTTTAAAAGGAAGGCATGTAGCTCTTGCTGCTTTTACCTCTACAATGTTTCTGTAAAAGGTTTAGAGCTATGCAAAAGTATCCTCTGGTTCTGGGTAAGTGTAGGTGAAGTAAATAATGCTTCAGGTTTACTGAAACACACGTAACCAGGGCAGTTTCAGAGCACCCACTCCTGTTTCATAGCATCAGTGGCAGACAATAACTCCAAGATAAGACAGATTTCATAAACATCTGTCTGTCATGAAAAAACATTGAAACAATAAAACTCTGGACTGATCTAAGAGGTATGTGAGTCATTTCTTTAAAGCAGGGTTTTTCATCTACCGGCTCTCCTCTGTTCCCATCAACACCTCACTTTAAATCTTTACCTCCCACTCTTCCCTTAAGATAATTGATGTAAGCTTCTCGACAAAACCAACACTTGTCCCAAATAACTGAAGTGTTGTTTTTGGACTGCAGCTTTATGAAACTGTGTATTGTACCCGTCACTGATAAGCTCAGAGGAGGGAAATTAATTATTCATCTCACTGCTGTTTGTCCTGAACGACTGTTTTGAATATTGTTGTACCTCAGGACCTGTTTTGATCCAGCTGTAATCAACACGATGGAGGTATTCCAACCTATTTTATGTCTTTGTTTTGTGCTTTTTTCCCCCCTCATAATAATGGGAAATATTTCAAATATCCTCTCAATTGAATTATGTGCTGAATGTATTAAACATTACGAACGCTGAATGAGGTTGTTTGTATGTGTGTGTTGTTTTCTATTTTTCTAATGTCAGAGCTGTGTTTGCATTGATGGAAAAGTTCCCTACCTCAGGTACAACATGTTAAAGTAATGATTTGTGTTCCTGTTGGCAGCTGTTGTTTTCAGCAGGTGTGTGTTTGTATCGGAGTGAGATTAACCTGATGATCTCACTCTGAGTGATGTAATGTAACAGCAGGTGAGTCATCGAGCGATGCTGTAGGCCTGTTACTGGAACAGAGACGGGCTCAGATTATCTTCCCTGCAGCATCTATCTGCTGCTGTACTTACTGCTTCATCATCTCCTTGTCCTTCCTCTTCATGCTGACTCCTCCTTGCCTGGCATTCTCTCACTTCACTCTTCTCTGTCTTTCCTGTCCTTGAATCTCTTGTCGTTTCAGTCTCCTAACTGTAGAAGTTGTTGCCTACGTCCTTCTCTTCCTCGGCTATATCAGAAGTCCCTTTTATCCCTTGACACAATGGAGACTTAATTAACAGCTTTTCAAAACCGTCCTACGATTTTAACTCAAGAGGTGTTTTAACATTTCCAGTCAACAAATTATTGGCATCCATCCATCTATGTCTCATAATACCTGGGCAGGTTTAGGAACACTGAGCTGTAAATACTTGATAGGCAGAAAAAAGAACACAAAAAATCTGTCCTTTTGCATTACTGTATGCACATGTATTTTGGTGAACTTCAGAGATTTTGGGATAACACTGAAACCGAGAGGTCAGCAATCGTCATCCATGAACCATTTACTTGTAATATCCCTTTTTTTACTATGCTGACAGGTGCAGTAGTCTTTTCAGTTAAATCTTAGCAGTAAACAATTAATCTTTCATTATTTTTGTGCAAGAAAGTTTGATTTCTGACCAAAATTTAATTCTGTCAATCTGTGTTGACCATGGTAAACCAGGTACAAACACTACTTCTAGTTATGCATCTATTTTAGATTCATGCAGAATGATAGAAAAAACTGAAACCATTTTTTTTATTAGAACTTGTAATTGGTTATCAACATTGCGTCCCTATAACTAAATGATTTTAAGAGATACAAATATAATACATTTTTCAGCCCTTCATTAGAAAACGACTCCTCTTTAACAATACCATTTCTCCTTTCCTTGTCCTCTTTCTCCTCATTTAGTTCTGTTGCACACTGCCTCATATTTGCATTAGTACTGCTGCTAGCGTTTTATGCCTTCAATCATGCGGCAGTAAACTCAAGAACCACTGACCGCTGGTTTGCTTTTTTAATTAGGTAAATGGACTTGCGTCTGCAGGACCAGACAAAGAAATCACTCTCTGGACTCCAGTACTGTCATGACGATTTTACTAATTAATGAAGTCCGGCTAAATGTTATTAAAATCTTTTGTTGCACTTATTCTTACTTTTATCCACTTGGACAAAATGAACACTGTGTTTTGACAATGCAGAGCTGAGCAATGCCGTAGGAGGAGTGGTGCCATGTCGGAGACCTGAAATGCCAGTCTCATACCGCGGCTAAGCCTCTCCCACACCCAGAAGGTGAAGCTGTGCTGGGTCAGGAGGGTGGAGTGATGGCAGTGCCCATATTTCCACGGAGGATCCCATCAGACAAGGCAAAACACTCATGCAGAAGAGTATTATCTGTTGTTTTTATTGGAGATAATTGAGTTAGATGGTTAGAACTCTTAGCTATGCTGCCTCCAGCTGCTCCAGTGTCAATATTATTTCAATTTTGGTCTTGAGAAAGCAGGGGCCCCCTGGGAAAATACTAAGTGGCATACAGCACGGTTTAAAGTGACCGAGAAAACGACTTGTATTTGTCTTGGTAGAAAAGCCCCATCAGTAATAGCAATAATTAGGATCGTTATTTTTATTTGTGTCTCCTTTTTCAAGGTATTAGGTATCGCCCAACAAACAAGGAGAAAGAGAAAATCAGCTATGTTTTTATTCTGCTCTCTTCTTTATGTGGTGTCAACGGACACTTGGTGACAGCAGAGCCAGAAAAAGCAAAAAATCTAAAAACAACAGACAGCTATATTTGCATTACTAAAGAATATTTACAATATATCAACATGTTAACTTTAAACCTGAGTCTCTTTGTGAAATCACATCAATGTTTCTGTTAATCATAATAGGCACAAGGATACCAGACACTGGTCGATGCCTTGTTGTGCGTGAGCTTTTCTGACTTCTGAGTGACTGTGTCCCTCACAGAGGACTTTTGTGTGCTGCAGGTGTTGAGCTATAAGTGGACACGCAAAGGAGAGTTTTATTCCTTTGGCCTACCCCCTGAAGCCCTAAGGCCTGATCCATGAGAAAGACCAGAAGCTTTTTCAACTTCCTCTGCTGTTGTCTTTTATGGAACACAACCTTTAAGAAGTGCATGTCAAAACACACACAGACACATACAAACACATCCAATAATATGCAAATGTACCGCCCAGCACATGAGAACACATCCCGACCTTAAGATGAATATTTACAAAAAGTCCCATGGTGAGTCATTTGTAAAATGTTAGAATTGTGAATGTCTTGTTAATTTTTTAAAGATGGGACTTAAGACTTAATCTAAATTAGAAGTATAAAAGTATCGCTCTACTCTGCAAGTGTGTAGTTTGCAATAATAAGAAGGTTTCATCTCGCTGGAGTCGGTTGACTGTTGAACTGGGGGTAAACTACTTGCCAAATATTTAATCTCACCTAATTTGGAAGATAAAGCAGCTCTAGCACTGAAAAATGTACAATCTCTAAACAAAAATGTATGATTTATATAATCCAGTCGAACTCAAATAACAGAGGCTGATGATCTTGAGGGCTGTGTGTGATTTGTGGACTTTAAATGGAGTCCTGTCAACAGGTAGAGCAGCCCAGCAACAAGCTCTCAGAGTGGATTGTGTTAGTGTCTCTGAAGCCTTGGAGCTACAATACTGACCTTTCCTGTTATGGAAATGTACTGCTGTCTGTTCCAGGCCCACAGCCACAGGCTGCTTGTTTGAATGGTCACACAGGCCCCCTTCTGCTGCCTGCCTCTTTCCTGAAGACCGAATTTACTACATGTGCTGTGATGTGAACACACGTTTGTGCGGCATTGTTCAGCACAATGGGCACAACATGTTCCCTCTCTCTGCTTGTAGCTCTCTTTACTTTGGCACCCTTTACTGTGAAGCCTGGTACCATTGTTTGGAAAGTTACTCTGAACTTTGAATAAAACCAGATTTGAAAAAAAAAACTACCTAGCAAAAGAAATTCTGTTCATGTTTCTTTGAGTGTTGTAAACCAGCTTATCTGAGACTTTCAAAACATAAAAAGTGTTCATGGATCATCTTGCAGTTAATTTCAAGCTGCTTGCCGTCACGGGCCCCCCTCCCCTCCGCTCGTCACTGTGATTAGGGACTTAACTGGGGCAAGTGAACTGACATGTTTTGCTTTTACAAAGAAAACATAGCTTGTGTGTGGAGCTGTGTGAGGGTCGGGGCAGGCAGAGGCTCACGCTGAACACCAGGACAGCGCTGAGGCGGCGTGGCGCTTTGCCCACCGTCGTCTGAACTTTCCATCTGTCATGTGATTCGAAAGCAATTAGCTCCTCGACAATCTGACCCAAGAAAAACACTTGCCTTATTAAACCAAAACAAATTACACCAGTAAGTCCCAAAGACGCACAGCCCGACGGTTTAACAGACTTTTATGCTCTTCTTGAATGGATCATTATCAACAAATGGAGGCTTCAGGAGTAAACCAGAGTACGGAACTTAGTCCTTATTGTTATATATAGTCACCACTAAGATTTGCAGTTTTACCCACCATACGGACTGAAAAGGAACAGAACTGGACATGGATGACTGTCTTATTAAAAGTATAAGAACTGCAGGTTGTAAAAATGTTATTCTCTGATTTAGTATTCCATGTTGTCACAAATTTGATGCAAAATTGGCATCTTTATCCTTCATTTTTAGCAGGGAACTTCAGTTTTACCTCATACCATGCAACACAGGGCTCAGGGCTTCAAAGCTTCTGCTCGACTAACAGACCACATTGGACAGCGCACTGTCGAAGCGCCACATTTCACATTGTTTTTAGAAGCAGCCGATTGCACCCTGAGGAATTATACCATGCTGGGTTCCATGCAAAACAATCTGCCTGGTAAAATAAATACATCTGAATTGATGTGGCTGAAGTGTAGCACAAACAAAGACATCTACAGCGCTTGGTTTTCATAAATGGGAGACTTGGCTGGCGAGGTCTGGCCACAAGAAAAAACCCTGCGGGAGGGCAATGTGACATAAACAAGGATCAGTCCCTTTGCCCTGTAAAAATAGCTTCACTAAACTTCTTGCCAGCGAGAATTTGTGTGAAATTTGACTTGAATTATTCTGCAAATGCCACGCGGCTTAGCTCCGCTTAGGCTAGTGACGTTGTCCATTGTGAAAGCGATTGTCCCCAGATGACTCCCTGGAGAACGGCAATGGCCGTGCCAGCATTTGTGGGACATTAGCATAGCATAGTGTGGATTAGAGTGAGGCTAGTGAGCTGTAAGCCCAGATTGTTCACGATTTGTCAGAGAAAGTAAGCGCTGAGCTTCTGACGTGCCCTTTTGGTTTTGGCTTTCGTTCAGTTTTTTGGATGCTGGAAATACAATGACACCTTTTTCCACACAGGTGTGACACCATGAATGCTGGCAATGTGCTGGGCTATTAAACCTATCTCAGCTTTAATTTTCTGAGTTTTAACAGGAATTTGTTATAGAATAGGTCATTTGTCAAAGTTGCTGCTTAGATCACATCTGACTTCAAGTGCTTTTGGAAAATCTGGAAGCTATAAAACAAAATTTCTTGCCCGACAGTCGTGTGGAAACCACAGAACCACCACCAGCGTTATCTCCCCTCTCAACACAGTTTCAGTCTGCTTAACGGACTTACCCCCATCTGTCTGTCCTTTCTTACTCTGAAAGAAAAGAACAAAAACACCTCAAGCTCTTTATGCAGTGGTTTCCTTTTTTTTAATAGAAAGCCAAAAGCATATAAGATGAGAACTGTTTCACTTCCATATGCAAAATTAGACATTCTTCTAATTTTGTATGCTTCAAGGCACATTTGCTCTCTGTCTGGATCCTCTATGGTTTGAGTTGTGTCCTTTGTTCACTCTCTCTTCCTCAAACCTGCTGTTACTTAACTCCTTTTTCGATGTCCTTGTGCTGCTTGGATGTTTCTGTCTGACTGAGCTGTGGATGCAGCACCACAAGTCAGCAGTTATAACACATGAGACCATGACCAAAAATGATCACTTCCAGATATTTTTTCAGGTTCCACCACACTTCCTTTGAGTGTCTATCTTTGTTTTGTTATAATACTACTGAATTGAAATCAAAGTCACTGTTGGCCAACTCCTCGCTCAAAGGAATAATTCCAAGTATTAGTGTTAAGTTTGACATGAATTTCAGACGTTTTTAGAGAGTTATTATGTGTTTGTATTTGAAAATAATGATTTCTTAAATGAGGTAGTAAATCCAAATTTCTAGATCTTTTGTGTTTGTCATATCTTGATTAAATTGACTAATGATTCTGTTTTTATTGCAACATGCTGCCTTCAGTGCTGACTTTTGACACTTTGTAAAACATGCCATAATTATTAATATTATGCTATGCATAATTATACAAAGATATATAATTATATAACTACTATACTGTACTTGCATGGAAATTTTGGACGTGGTCCCGTTTTGTGTTGCCCTCTGCTCACCCTGTAAGAATGTCTCTGTGATTGTTCAAACTGATAGTTTTCTGGAGTTTTTGGTACATCTTGGACAAGCAATCTTTCCATCAACGGCTAACATACGGACAACTTTTCACACTACACTTATGGTCAATCCAGCATAACTAATTCACTTGCATGCACCCTGAGATATCACAGGCAAGGGGAGAACAAGCAAGCTGCACAAACAAAGGCCCTAGAGATAACACCCAGATAACGGGAGAAAAACAGAAAATTATCTTCAGTGAACCACATCTAGCTTCTTCCTGTCATCCAGTCAATACAATGATAGTTGACCTGCATACGTATAACATCAATCAAGCATGAAAAAAACATAGAATAATACAGCTATGTCGCCAACTCCACGAGGCAAACACAGTGGCCAAAGTTTCCAAAGTGCTGATATGATGACATTTATCAAGCATAAAATCGATTGTACGTAAAGCATCTGGATTTAGCACACTAACGTGTTCACACTTTCTAATTAGTCATTCTGAAAAAGTCTTAATGGTCTCAGCTGTTCTGACAAAATCTGCACGCACGGCAGATACCAAGGAAGTCTGGAGGAGTCTAATGAATAAAATTTGAGACAGTTTGTCCCATGCATGGTACAAACAATTTTGTGTAGCAATGAATAAGTGCAAACATGGGTGTTTCTTGCATTAGCTGTGCCCTTATAAAGATGGGAAATACTGGTCCCATACTTAAATGTTATATCAAACAAAACACAGAGCAGCGGGTGGTGTGGCGCTGTGTGCGTGCTTCTGAGGAAAGACGGTCTCTATCTCTGTGTGAGGCCATTACGGGCTTCATGCCACAGTCCTCTTGATGTAAAAATAGACTGTATATACTAATAGCCTCCAAACGCTCTAATGCGACAGTCTGTAGAGTCCAGCTAAATTACAGAGTGTGTGCATGAACAGAGACAGAGAACAGATAGGTTCTGGTGAACGATTTTACAGAAGGCCGCAGTTGATAATGAACCCCATCACTATTGAGGTAATATTATTAAACTGACTCATCTATGCTTCACAAACACACATTGTTGGAAAGACAAAACTGTGTTTTGTCATTGTATGCTTCAAGTGAACTTTTTTCACAGGTTGTTGGTACAATAATCTCCAGCAAAACTGCTCTGACAAGGAAATAAGGAAATTCTGAAGCTCTTCAGCTCTTATGAAAAATAGGACAAGTACTTAAGTTACCTACTTCATTTGATATATATATTTACATTTATATGCATGAGAAAACAGATAAAACTTTCAAACAAGGCGTAAATTAAAGTTAGACAGGACCATTCATTTTGCGAATTACTGATGAGAGTAAACTAGTTGTTGCTAAATGTTAGTTGAAAGTTGAAAAGAAAAATAGATTAAATTAAAAAGCAACCTCTCTATGAATACAGAACACTGAAAAGTGAGTGAATGTGGCTCATACTTTCCTCTTCTAACTAGAGTCTAGTCATAGCTGCTGACGCTATAGCATTTAATCAAATGGCAAATATTTGTTTACAAATTATTTGTTTTCCTCTGTCAAACTACTGTATTTACTACAGTTTAACTAGATGGCAAAATCTGCATAAAGCAACTAACTATTTTGCACTTGTTTCTTCATAACTTAACAAAGTATCTATTCTCTTTTAGCTCCACAAGTGCAGCTTGATGAGTTTTGCAGGTGGACATAGTCCAGCCAGGTCCTTAGCATGTGGGGTTTGGGCCAAAGGCACAAGGCCCGTTCCACTTAGAGAAGATGTAATCATTGTCAATAACAATAAATAAAAGAGCATCTTTCCAAATAAAGTATCACTTTGAAGGGCCTGTTACACATTCATATGTTGTTTTCTATCTCCTCTGTATTGCATTGTGTTTTCTCTTGTATCAAGAAAATATCCAGATGTCAAATATATTGCTTTGATGCTTTTGGCTTGAATACTAGTTGCTGCTGAATGAAGAGAAAGTCAAGTCTCTTGAACTTCTTTAAAAACCAGTGAGCCTCTGCAAATGTACACAAACCAAGTGACGCTGGAGCTTCTTGTTCCAGACATTTCTGTGTCTGGAACCAGCTCAGCATCCTTTTAATGCTCTCGCCAAGAGAGACAATGGTGAGCAAGATTGGGTGGTGCGTTAGTAAGTGTGCTTTTGCCAAATGCTTGTGTGTGTGTGTGTGTGGGGGGGCTCTGCAGACGTGGGGGTGGCCGGGTGCCAGCGGCGGGGATCTCTGGGAGCAGACCCAAGCATGATGTCATTACCAGTCAGACCGCGGAGCCACGCTAATCTGTGACATTGTGCCTTCCAAGGATAATGCCAAACATTGTGCGTGTTTGTGTGGTATTAGCGTTATTACTTAACGGAGTGTGTGATTGATGATTGTGTGTACATGGTTATTGCCAGCCCTCCGCGCCTCGTATATTTTAATCTCACGTTTTCACCTTGGGTCATCAAATGATGCCCTTCGTGCTGTTTTTAATTTTTTTTTTTACTTTTAATATATGAGAGTGTTTATATATCTGTTACTGTCCAGGAGGTGAAATACGACCCCATCTTGGTGTTTCTCCTTTCTATTTCAGGTTAATGATTTAAGAGACCTAACGGGATGAAATTTCTGGGCAGTCGCCTGAGTTTACCGCTGATGTGATTAAAGTGTTCGAGTGTGGGCAATGACAACCTGATGGTCTAATCCTGTTGGTGCTTTTATGGGATGGAAATGACCGAATGCGCCATTACGATCCTTCCCTTTTTTTTCACTTTTACACAGCTTTCCCTTTGAGGTCCATGGGTCCATCTGATGCTTTTCCAAGTCATATTTATTTATGCTTAGCCTGCGAGGAGGGAGGTGCGGGCGAGCCAGAAAAGGGAATTATTCAGGTGCTTGCCAGTGTTTATATTTGTGTCTGGGTTTATACCCACAACAGCGAGCAGTTTCTGGTTCTTCACCACAACCCTCCTCTTTTTCTGCATCTTTTCCTCTCACCCTACCTGTCTGATCCCCTCCCACTCAAGCGCAATTTAAGTCAGACCAACTTTTCCTCCGCCCGGCTGTCTATACACCTGCCAGCCTCCGCTCTCCTGTCTGTGTTTGTGCTCCAGTCTGGCTCTCGGCGTGGTTCGTCTGGACGCTGAGGCCGAGGAAAACCTTACAGGTGGGGCGCAGATGGGAGGAGCGCTTAGGCAGGGAAGAAAGAGAGCCTGTGGTGTTGGCTCCAGGCTTTTCCATTGGAACCCAGACGTCTGAGCAAGCTTTATCAGGAAAACGTTTGGTTTAAATGCACATGCTGTGCAGGGACAGAGACTCCTTTCCAGGAAGAAATGCATGATAGTCTGAAGTTGTGGAAACTGTAAACAGCAACTGCCGCTCTTACTTTCTTTCTTTCTTCTTTCTCTCTTTCTTTTTTTCTCTCTTACTGTTTTTGCAAGCGCATGTTTTCTCTGCTGCACAGTCAATCTTTACTTGCAAGTTTCACATGTCAGCTCAGAGCTCTGTTTTCAGAGATAGGGTTTCAGAAAGCCTCAACACTCACCATGCTGCTCAACTACAGCCCCTCTCCTCTGAAACATCAGATTAATCCCACTTTACCTTTAACTCGTTTTACCTCAATGGAGGTAAAATAAACCACTCACACTGCAAGAGACAAGAAAAATGTTTTGAAACATTGAAGATTGAAATGTTGAGGTTTTATTTCTAAGATTTTTGTTTTGTTGTTTTTTTTCTGAACAGCTGGAATGATGTGTTTTGCTTTGTTTATTTTTATTTCAAATCTTGCAACTAACGGCCTTTCCACTCGCTCTGTGTCCTGTTCACAAATCCAGCATGAGGACCATTGTTCCCCCCAAAAAGCCTGACAATGAAAATAGCCTTTATCCATAGTCATTAACATTGAACTTGTTAGCTGAGCTGATGCTAACTGGAAGTGAAAGTGGTGGATTTGTATTTCCATTATGCCTCTTGATGAAACTTCTTATCACATTTGCATTGTTTACATAGTTAATCTTTTCAAGCAGAGACGCAGTCTCAAGGTCAGTTATACAAGGTTGCTTCCTTTCATTTCTGCTCTGGAGACGGGCCAATCACGTTACCGCATTCTGCTAAAGCTTCTGAGGGCGTTTACATTTTACTGGTTTACCTGAAATTGCAGGAAATGTTTTCCCAATGATATTATAGTTTGAAATTTTGCCGTAATCCCCTGGCTCTTTCTCAGACGGGAGTTTTGCTGTAGTTTACGGCTAAAAAAGTCTCAACAGAAAGAAACCTTTGACCTTTACGGCGTGCACTTTCTGCCCACCTCTGCAGCTGCAAAGCTCTGAATCTTTGCATTGCTGTGAGTCTGTTCAGGTTTATCTTTGGTCTTTTGGTCTGGATCCCCTTTAACACACCTCTTCTGATCAGGCTCAGTGGGATTCCCATCTAGATCACTGTTGGTTTAGCCCCTCGCGTCGGCTTCGCTGTCACCTCCCACCTGCACTGTGGCTTCTTCTGCCGACACTGTGGTTAGCAAGTCACTGCTCGAGTCGCTTAAGTGCAATGCTACAAACATGCTGCGGTAAGCTGATCTTTATGGTCTCCACGAAGAGAATCCACCAGGACACCCCGATTATGTCTTACACACAAACGTATCTGAGTAAAGTATGTGAGAAAACATGAGTGATCTCGTTTTATGCAGAAGTGAAACTAAGGAGCATGTCGGTTTGTTTTGTAACTATGAAATATGGCAGTCACAAACTGTGACACCGAGCAAGGAGGAACACAGGCAGCATGACCGTTAATAGACTTGGGAAAAGCCGATTGATGACACATTTCTCACAAAAGACCCCCCTGACAAAAAGGTGTTCCCGTTACAGCAAGAAGAAGCTTTGATGCATTTTTGCAGCTGTCAGTTTGGTTTGTTATTTAACCAAAAGTGCCCACAATGCTGCTGTTTCAGAACACTCAAGGTTCACGCTAAATGTTCACCTTAACATGATGAGAATCCCAAAGCCAGCACGCAGTTTGCACATGACAAAGTTTCCACACACTAAACTCACACTTTATATTCTTATGTGCTCTTTAACTATTAAATAACTTATTAAATAACTTGTTTATTTCTTGTCACCCATGACTGTCACATCTGCCTGATCTGTTCATCTATGAATGTGCAGCAAAAGTGACGCTGATGGGGTGTAAAAGATCTTTGGCAACCAAAGGATATGAGTTTATCAGCTCACAGATTACTTTGTTTTTGTTCAGTATGTACCCAAATTTCCTCTAAAAATTTCTCACTATATACATTTAACCTCTTGCTGTTGTAGCCCAGGAGTGGGAGCTTTCATCTGCCATTGAGAATGAATGACGTTACACGATGTATACTAAGAAGTGATACACAGCTGTGAATGGCCCAATGTGCCCAAAAGCAGCAGAAACCTCACGGACACAAAAACACATAAAAACAGCATGTTCAGCAGAAATTAGATGCAAAAAAATGACCAATTCAACAGGTAAGTTAAATCTCCATCGGTGTGGAAGTCTGTCGTACAGGTCTGGATTCACTCATGTTTCACTCGTTTCTGCTTTCTTACGCCTCAGAGGCTAAAGTATGACAAATTACAGTTATGTTTAGCCTTAGTATATTTCTCCTTTTGCTATTTTTCAAGAGATCAAACGCTTTTCTTCTGAATGTCATTAGGTGATGCAGAGGGGATCCCACCGCTCAGACACAACCCAGCGGAGCGGTAACAGACCCCACGCAGTGTGTGTGGGCAGACTGTTAGTTGTCATCAAACCTCAGGGGGAAAAGGAAAGCCCTCGTGTGAGTATATGAGCTGAGATGCAGACACCCGGCAGACTGGGGTTCCTGAGAACTTGGTGGTCTTTTTAACGCCCACACTTTCCCATTATCGAAACCTTTAACTGCTTTGCCATCATGTCACATACATTTTGTAGCTCATAACTCTCTGCACTGCGTATTTTATGCCTTTATTCCAATCTGTACTTACATTTAGGCTTAATTTCTGAGATGCAATGTGTTTGCATCCCTAGGACATGATTGTTCTGAGTGACAGTAATCCTTTAGCCCATGTCGTACCAGTTTGTGTGTACGGTGTGATCCTTCACCTTTGCAGATGTTGACACCTGTGCAGATGCTTGAACAAGTTGGCTGGACAGAACACAAACACTGATTTTTCTTCTATGTGCGGTGCCGACCTTACTGGAAGTCACAGCCCCGTACGAGTGAGTTCAGTCAGCGGTCCAGATGAAGGCGGTGGGATGCAGGGCTGCTTAGCAAGGCGGTGATATGATGATGTACTTCACATCTCAGAGGATATGAGGCCATAGCATGAGGCTGCGAAGCCACTGTTGTTCTCTGTCAGCTTGTGTCCTGGTTGATAATTAGGTCACCTTCACCCCGCTTTGGAGGCGAGGGCAGAGGGGACACTGTAGAAACCCCTCAGCCCCCATCACAGCCAGATGAAAAGAAAACAGCCCCAGTACAGGTTCCACATGTCGGGGCGAAGGTTCAAAATGTGTTTTAGATTTGACTTCTTCCTTCTCCTCTTCGGTTCTGTTTGATTCTAAGCTGGAAGGGAATAACCTCCTAAGAGCTCTTATAACACCTCTCCGTTGTGATGTTTAGGTCTGTTCCTACACTACATGGGTGTGTGTGTGTAGCCGGATTTTGTCCAGCATATCTGTTTCTTCCTTCCTTTGGGTCTTGGTTAATCCACTTCTCTAGGCTTCCTTCCCAGAACAGGGAGACATTTCTAAAGAAAACAGGGGAAAGCAGCACCTTGGAAATCCCACCACTTCTCTCATTAAAGATGAAGTTGAAAATGAAGTTGATTTTCTTGATTCAATTTAGATGTCATGAAACTGGACCTTATCCTCAGCTCTTCAATAAAGGGACGAAAGAGAGGGGAGAAAGAGGGGTTACACAAACAAGCAAAGAGGTGTCTGTTATATCACTTGGCCTCTGATACAGCGGTGGGTTGAGCATTACAGACTTACTGATCTCTTATTGTCAGAATATAGAAGCATTATAGTTTGATCTCTTCCCAAATTGAAGGTAAACCTTTACAATATCATCATATTCGCAATTGAAGTTCCCAAAAAGAATCAAATATAGCTTTGTTTGGTCTTCTCAAAGGCTTTAAATATACAATGAGCAGAAGTGAAATAACTGTTTGAGTTGCTAAACAAATAATAAAGACAGCAACTTCACAGATAAATCAGACACGTTCATGTGGTGGCTCCCTGTACACACATTATCCTCCTTTGTGCATGTGTAAACATATTCATGTGGTTGAGGACAACATAATGACCCACCAGCAGAGTCACATGGCAGGCAAATGACAGACCTGCCAAGGTAAAGACTGTTCTTACGTCCATGTGGACTCAGTGATCCTGCCAAGCAGGGCAACTTCCCTGTAATCACGGTAGTTATGTTTGGACACAGGGAAAGAGCCACAGTTCCTATCTTCTACCAGACTCCTTTTTTCTAATGTCTTTCACAAATAATACCTGACAAAGGTTTATAACATTCATTGTTACACCGCACAAGCACAATAGATGTGATGGCTTGTCATCTGTAAAATGCTTTGATCAAAACCCAATTAGAACCCATGAAGTAATGGTCCTTTAATGAGTGTATACAGTGAGTTTTGCGCGCATAACTTTTACCTTTGCATTGTCTCAGGGCGGGACTGGAGCGGCCAACAGAGGTTTTGTGAAGAAGCATATGACTAGTTCGCCACACAACAGGCGACTGGGCCATTCAAAACAGACCGAGACCAAGACCTGAGACCTTTTTTTCATCTCATCGCCAGCTGTGTTTTGCTTGTCTTACCCTCATTTTTCAGGCTTTCTTTGCATATCAGCGTAAGTGCTGACAGGCCCCGCCGACCTCTCTGTGGAGTCAGGGGCTATTGTTCGCTCTGAGCCGAGCTGTCGCCCTTTCTTGACTTGATAATTTACATGCGTACAATACACGAGTGTATTTACGCTGTGAAGAGTCTAGCGACACGTCCCCCTCTGCTTCAGATTGTATCCATGTTGTGTAAAATAAACAATGGCGTGTGACTAACGAAGCAAATATATTAAACAGATGTTTCCATGCTGGATTAAAGTCTTTAGCACACAATTGAAAAATCATCTCTGAAACACTATGCTCAACGTCCCTTTGGACCCCCCCTCCCTCCCCTCCCTCCCCTCCCTCCCCTCCCCCTTGTCTGGCTCTAGTATTGTGTTCTACCATTCAGGGGGTCCTGATGGAGGGCAAACTCAAATATGCGATTCCCTCCAGTGACACGGACAGACTCATCCTGCAGGAATTAGATTAGGAGGCTCACGTGTGGTCATAGACAAGGTACAAGTGCAAATAATGAGTCAGAGAAAATTCACAATCTTGGCTGACATCTTGGCTCTTTGGTTGAAATTCAAGCAGGAAAGTTATTTCGGAGCAAGGGATTAAGGTTTCTCTCACAGGCTGTTTCCTCTGTGCACCCTGCTTTGTTCTTCGAAATCTCCTAGTGGATGTAATTATCGGGGATGAACATTGTAACATTAAAAGAAGATGGTAACAGAGCAACAAAGGTTGGTTTAACTTACTTTTTCTAGTTAAAAGCCAGCAATGTAAGGCAGTCTTTAGCACTGCAGACCTCTCCTTTGCAGGCCTCTGCTTTCTTCTCAATGTCACAGATTCATTTGTGAATTAGCCAGTTAGAGACCCACGGGCCACTTAGAGCCTATTGCTCCCTAACCTCTAGGAGGGGTTAAGTATGGGAATGAGAGGGTCACGGAGAAGTGAAGGGTTAATTGTCGTCCCTCTCAGAAGTAATCACCAGCATCACCCACTCTGGGTGCCCCCACCCAACCCTTATACAGCACACACACACATTCTAGAGCAACAACAGCAGCCCAGTTCCCTTTTTTGCAGCCGTATAGATGCTCTACTTGTTTCCCGCTACATGTTTAGCATACCACTGCGAGTTAGAAGGTCAAGCCTTGCTAGCTTCTTTCCTCAGGACTTGATCTGGACCGTACCTCATGGGTGTCCACAGCACACAACAGCACAGTCTCCGAGATTCAGCTCTGCTGTGAGCCAGTACAAATACAGATCAGCTATAGCCCAGCGCACCCAGGAATGATACCACTTGTTAGAGGGCTATCTGGAGAAAGAAGAATGTTAATTAGAGGGCTTTTTTTCCATCCAGTTTGACTCTCGCTTTATCGAGCACTTGCATTTTATCATTCAGTTGATGCCGTTGGTCTGAAGGACAGCGCGGGGCTGCGTGCACACATTTAACGTGTGTACGTGTGATCATGTGCGGCAAAGTGGATGTGATTTGAGAACTGGATTGCGAGTAGAGGGGTAAGAGGGTGAGATGGAGAGGCAGAGGAAAAGCCAGGTTAGAACGAGAGGGTAATTGGCTGAGATGAAAAATGGGAGTCCTTGACCTTTTGTTACCTCCAGGGATGGCTGATAGCATGAGAGCCCATCCCATCGCCACATCCCAGTGCCACTCCCTTACCCATAAAGATCTTTAACTACAGGGACGGAGGACAGGAGGGCTGGAAGGTAAAAACAGGCGATGGGGCTCAAGGGGGAGTCCCTTGCCTGCTATGGGGCGTGGTGGTCTGTTATTGTGTGTTAGTGCGTGTACGCGTCTGTGTGCGTGTGTGTTTGGGTGCGCGTGTATGTGTGTGTGCATGTGCCAGGGTCTCAGCTGTCTCAGCCTCCATTAGTCAGTAATAGGGCTGTCACTCTGGGCTTTTAACTCTGCTTGTTAGCAAGGCAGACAACCAACAAGGCCACTTACGACTCAGCTTCAATCCGTCAGACGTCTCCATTATCACTGTCCTCTATCCAGGGTGCTGTGCTTTGTGTACAAACACAGGTACAGGGAGAGTCCTACCTCAACTGTAATACTCATGAGGGTAGGATTCTCCACAAAGAAATATTTTTCTCTGGATTAGATTGTTGGCATCATAATCTGATGCAAAATAGACTTAAAACAGACATTTCAAGTGTTTCTCTCATGACCTGCTGTCCACGTGCTGTGCAGCGACAGGTGTGTCTGATAATTGAGGCTGATGATAGGGTGGCAGGATGAAAAAAGAGGCCTAGAAGGTGGAGAATTACCAACAGAAGATTGTCGACAATACCTTTTGTTGTAGAAAGAGGCCCGTTTTTTTTTTTTTTTTTCTTTCTTTCTTGAGACAAAAAAAATCACTTACGTAAATAAATTGAAGTTTTAAATGCATGCCTCTTTGTCTTTTGAGTGCTGATTGAGGTTTTACTTTGTTGTAAGACTAAAAGGGGACTTGGGTTTCTATCCAGCTATAGTAACTGTTTGTAGGTATGGATTCTCCTGGAGAAGTCATAGTTCATTAGCCATAAGTACAAATAAGTGCAATATGCTTTCTTGAGCAGGTCTTGGTTAACATTGCAGATTGGGGAGAGATTCTTAATCTTTGTTTTATTTACTACCACAACATCCATATTGTATAGACTGCCTCATTCATCATGCTCCTACAACGAAACAAAACTATTTAAGTTACTCTAAATGAGTTCAGCCACTCAGCTAAGTTAAAGTGTGCATAAGTAATCAGCCCCAGGCTTCCCTCTTTTTGTTTTAAAAATCACACTTTACCTTTTGGCACAAAATAAGACCGAAGCGAATGTTAGCAATCTTTTTTATACTTATATGTCAAACTCACAGATCCCAACAGTCTCGCTAATCTCATCGCCATTAGATCCAGAGTGGTCAAAATGTCTTTATATTCTATTTATTTATATTATTTCTAATCTTCACAATATTTAAATATCCAGTGTACTTATGTCTTTCAACTGAAGTATAAAGAAATACCTTGACTATTGAAAAAGACTGCACAAATATCAGTTTTGTATCACTCCACAGTCTCCAGCAGTGAAAAAAAGTGAAAAAAGCAGTGAATGGACTTATTTCTGGGCTCACATCATCCCTATGTTAGCCTTCCTGCTTGGGATAACTTTTTTTTAAACAGTTGGCTGCCTAGTCTCCTTTTTAGCAAACTAATGGATAAAGAAATGCTTTTTATTAATATACTGTTACATATCAGTGTTCACTCACCTTATTTCTGTATATCATCTGTTATTCATTAAACCCCTGTTGCTGTATCTGGTATCTGCCTTTCCTCAACATGCCAAGGTTTCCACTTCTCCTAAGTATTAAGTCTAGTTTGGGGATATTTCAAGAAATTTTGAAAGGTATCTGAGTTTCCTTCCAGTTGCTTTTTAAAGCGCCGCGTTGTAATATGATCATTACGTAATTCCTAAAGCTCAGTTCAAACAGTGATACGCAAAATGCCAGTAAGATAGAGTGAGACGATATTCTGGACATGTCAGAGAAAGGGGACAAAGAGTTCACACACATAGAGAGAGATCTGAAAGGGGGAAAAAACAGGATTGGATTTGAGAGAGCCAGCAGCTGTGAGGAGGAGCAGTTTGTCCTTGTTAAACTTGTGGCCATATGGTCGGCATCTGAGCTGGTTCTGGAGGTGATTTTTATAACTGCTTTTATAGCTTGGCAGGCTCGCAGTGCTCCAAAGCAAAAGTGCCCTCCAACCTGCCAGCGCATGGCCATTTAGCTGATGGAGAGGAATAAACATGAATAATGTCCTTAACTTTATTCTACATTTGGAATATTAAAAATCTCCAACCTCTTTTGTCTTCAGCAGAGAATGGTTAGGGCCAGCACGGTTCACTTGTCTTCCCCCTTTTTTCTTCCCTGCTGCCCTTCTTTGTCTACTGCTCTGTTCATCAGTCATCCCTTTGGACCATCTTGGACGATTAAAGGCTCTGTGAAATGTCTCCATTTGAAACGAAAACAAACACTGCTGATTTCAGTCATGTCTTTCTCTATCCTGATGGATGCGTTACAATAGCTGTATTTGCATTAAAGGCTTTTCTGGAGGAGTCTATATTGAGTGGAAAAAGATTACGGTTTGGGTTTTACCAACAAAGGAGGAGACTGCTTAAGCTACACTGGTTCACCGTCACATGTATCCCATTATTTGGCCATTACAATCAGAGATAAATGCTTAGCAAATGATTATGCACTATACTAACAGCAGTGATTACTGTATATTTAAGATGTGCGACATGATTTCTGTATCTGGTTGCTCACTTTTTATTTCTTTAAATAGCTCAAAACAAGTAAAACCACACTATGGGAACCTTCCCCCAATCACTCTCACAGAGATACATTATGTATGCCACGGAGCTTTCTTTTCATCTGTTCCCACAAAGTTCATTAGGTTTGCCTGCCATTGGATTGTTGGTCGAGTTGCCAAGCCTCTCCAGCAAACTTCATTTCTCAGGCTTTTCTCTCAGCGTTTGAACTGGAAATATGAAGAGGATCAGGTTTCCACTAAGGGGAATTAGTGGGAATATGTGTTTTCGTCCTGTGTGAAGCTCATGTGTGGCCAGACATTTGCCCTACATACTACTCAGCGAGTGGCAAAAGCTTGTCTTTGCCTAATGCACTACAGCCCTTTGCAATATCATTTCAAGTTTAAATGATATTGCAATATCAGTTGATTTTCACAGTAAGAAACAATCAGAGACCTCAGAAAACACTAGAATAGAGTCCTAACAAAGAGTCCTGATAGTGGTAATATGAAGCAAAAGCATTTAATAAAAAGTATTAAATGTTTTTAATCGTGGATCCATGACTGTCAATTTGCATGTTTCTAATTTTGCACTGCTTAGACAAGAAAATCCTCTGGAATCTTTCAAAAAAAAAAAAGCAAATCAAAGTGGGGGTTAGAGGTCAATACCAAACAAAGGGGATGGAGTGACATGATCGGGCCTCCAAATGACACATCTGCATAACTTGAAAAAGACATTATCCTCACGTCGTGTGTTCTTCAAAGTGAAAGATGATGCAAAAAACACCCAGAGCAGCTAGAAAGGAATGCATAGTGCTTTAGTTGTATCTTACATAATACGGAAGACTGAATCTATTATAAATAAAGGTTAAGCATTTCAAAGGAAAAACATTTGAATCACTGAAATGGTGCACATTTATTTATTATGATTAAAACATACACTTGGACAACTTTTTTGAAGAGACATTGGCGAAAAAGGAAGGAGTTTGTGTATTTTCCCTCCACATTTGTAAGAATCCTGTTCTAATTTGTGACTGAGTTGGCATTACGCCCCGATGTGCTCCACCAGAAGTCACATATCATTTCATAGCCTCACATCTTATTTGATGAACTGCACGAGAAACCTAAAACACATTTAATCTGTCCCATGTGGAGAAGAAAAAATACAAATCAGTAACAGAAAATCTCCTTATCCGAGATCATAAAATGTGTGCTTCCCCTCCAAACATTTATTCTCAAACCTTTTATCTTTTCTCACGTTTTCTGTTTAAATTGATCATTAAAGTTCCATCCGTCACCCTGTCAAGAACGTTGGCTTCGTGTTCAAAGTGAACACACTCTGACGCACATGCTGGCTGCTGAGGTGACGGAGAAAAGTGATCTTTTATCTCTGTGTCAGGTAACCACTACAATGGGGGTAGTGTTCATGTTTACAGGATGATAATAGAGTCTCAGCTCACCACAATGCAGCGCTCCAGCTCTGGTTCTCTTTCATCACGCTGCGCTGTGGATCGTGGCCAGAAGACTGTTCCACGTCTCCTCCGCCCGCCCGCCCGCCCGTCTCCCACTCGCTGTCACATAAAACCTGACCTTCACAAGCTGACTGAAAGCCCACTTCAAGTGTGCGCTGTGGTTTTTGCAAAATGGCAGAACGGGGATTTGCCGAAGAGGGCCGGAGAGGGAGGACATGAACGCAGCCATAGAAAAGATGGCAAAAAGCGTGGGATTCAACAGCCCTTTTCTGCAGCTCAGGAAAGGGGCAGCAAAGCAAAGCTGAAAGGTGGGCTGGTTGAAATTCGAACCTCTGCCAAACTATTACGAGACGAACTGCTCTGCCTGCAGCTGTCCTCCAAATCTTTCCCACCGCTCGCTTCCCGAGCACATCTGTCCTCATTCCTCCTCTTCTCCCCTCTGATGACAATCTGATCACCAAAACATAGAAGCTTTCTCTGCTCCGTGGGGAACCTGGCCACACACTAACACCGGGGAGCCTCCGCGCACAAACACTGCATGACGGATTGATGTGTTGTGAAATCCGAAAGAGTGTTTTCCAAAGAAAGAAAAGGTATGATGGAAATAACTCTTCAGCTGATGCACAAGCCGGGGTGAAATGGAGGAGAAAGGAGAGGCCGCTAAAAGGAAAATGGCTGCGTGCCAAGTGGCAAAGTGCCGTTTCAGCTGTCTTCTTGTTTTATATCACAAACATGGCTGTGGGCAAGCTTTGGTGAATGTAAGTGTGTGTGTTTTTTTCTTTCCGTTTAGTTTTTTTGCAAGCGCGCCTGCTAAAACTTGTTCATCTTGCCAATAAAATCTAAAAGGTCTCGCATCGAAAGGGGACAGTGGAGAGGGGCCTCTTTTGTTCGGCAGACGGGACCGGGGACACCGAGACGTGTAATTTAGTGTGCAGCCTGACTTCCTGTCAGACACTCATAAAGAGAGATGATAACACACTCACGGTGATGCGCCTGTCACAGACCTCTTGACAAATCTGCTCTGTGTGTGTGTGCACGCGTGCCCGTTTGAGTGTGTGTCTGCAAGAGTGCTCATCAGTCAAACTCCTCTCCTCCCCTCTGCTCTCACAGAAGAGTATTGTCTGCTCTTATCTGTGCATCTGTCCAGAAGGAGGAGAGGAGGAGGAGCTGACAGGTTGTAGTTAAACCCTCGGCAACCTCCCTGCTTTTAAGCTGTAAGTTATATTCATCTTTCAGTGCTGACAAAACAGACACGAACTGCATTTTAGTGAATGATGAATGCTGGCCTTGATGAGGAGGCTGGAGTCATCTCCAACAGCTTTGAGTGATGTGTGACAGAGAGGTGGCAGATTAAAGGAAATGAGTGAATAGAAGCACATTGCACGTGAAAGCTTTCTGGCTGAACGTGGTTGGCTGGCTGGTTTGAAGAACGGGGAACTAATGTGGATAAGCACCTTGCAACTTTGGCCCTCTGTTGAAAGCTAAGACAATACCTTTTTATGTGGTTTTGCTTATGTTTATGTTTATGCATTTAGCAGACGCTTTTGTCCAAAGCGACTTACAAAGTAGACACATTGTTACAGTTATCATCAATCTGACAATAAGCTCTGTAGAGGAAAATCCCTAGTCTGAGTCAGGGGTGACAGCAGAGAGATGGAGGGTAGTACAGAAAGAGAAGTAGAGGGAGTACAGAGGTATGGGTAAGAGTTAGGATAGGAGATCTAGAAATCTCAATCTAGAAACACAAGACAGGATGACTGAATTAGTGAAATACAATGTGCTTAGATCATAGTTTCTTTTTTTATTTCATTTAATTATTTTGGATAATTCTAAGTGGGTCATCTGTCTAAAATCCAAGGAGTGTGATTCAATTATAAACTGCAAAGCTCTGCAATGCCAGCCCCTTGAGGGTATACGAGTTCATTACTTTCACAAATAATCTTCTAATCCACTGTTGTTTGTAATATATAAGTTTTAATTAAGCTGATTTCTCATTTTAACTGAAGAGTTCAAAGGTTCAACGTTTGTTAAAATATCCACAAGTTACGAGTCCGTAAAATATCATCTCTAATCATAAGAATACCTCTTTATAGTTATTTTCTATGAGAGTTAAATGCGCTTTATGATGCCAAACGTGATTTTTTTTGATAGTGTGGCATTACTGGTATACAACGCTATTCACTGAAGGACAGTCTAAGTATTGTTTCTGCCGTAGTTAGGGTTCCCAGCAGAGCACTAACCACACTGGATGTAATGAAACAAAGACGTTCATTTAAAGAGGGCTCTGTTTGCCGTTAAAAGCCTGGAGTGGTAAAGTGTAGCCTTTGCCCAGTTTATCCTCTATATGGTATCAAGTCGATTTTGGTTGCTATTTTGGAGAGTGGAGATAAGAAACATGCTCGAAATTCCCCAGTATCCAGTGCACCCCTCAGTGACTGATTGTCTGTGCCCTGACATGAGAAAGCCCGGCTGGGTACAGGCCAGCTGGAGTAGCCCAGAGCCCCTCTGAGAACCAGTTACAAAGGCTCACTGTGCTGGAGTGGCACCGAAAACTACACCCTGGAAGCAGCTCTGGGCAACACTTTAAAAGTGATTTTTCTGTCTGCCCTTTACCGCCACCCCTCTTTTTCTGTTTTCCTGTTGGCATCAATCTCTCAGCCTTCTTTTTTAGTCTGTGTATTCTGTCATTTTCTCTGTTTGCTTTCTCTTTACTTCCCCGTCTTTCATGTCTCTCCATATCTATTCATCAGTACAATCAGTCTTCAGCGTGGCAGCATGTAGCATGTCTTAAAGACAACTGTAACTTCTGAAATAGCTTGCCCTCTCATAAACTATCCCAATGGCAGCACTGTTTTTCAAAATCCAGTCAGAAATATTTTCCTGCTCTGTTTCGCCAAAAATCCCCTGACAACAAGGCTGTAATGTCATCAATGGGAGACTGATAGACGGAGATTAGGCGCACTCAGGTGGAAGCATGGCACTAATCCCTCTAAGAGGCCTGCAAAAATTGGATCCAGGTGACAACAGAGAAGATAGAACGAGTTAGGCTGCGGGAAAGTCCCTTCCTAACCCGAGACTCCTCCTCCCTGCCACTACTTCAGATAAGAGCTACGTTTTAATACTATCTTGAAGAAGTTATTAGAAAGCCCCTCCCTGATTTAAAATAGGTTTTGACCCAGTACTGCAGTGTCAGCATGTTTCTTGAAATTGTAAATTAGCAGGAAAAGACCAGTAAAAATGTACTTGTGGTAATGCCCTCTTCTTCATTAAAAAAAGGTCAAATGGATGACGGTTATGGTGACTTTTAGTAGGATCTGTGATTTTCTGATATTTTCGTTAGCAAACCAGCCAACCAAAGAAATATCTTTGCCTGAACTTGTGATTTAATCCCATTAGCGCCTCTGGTGACAGTAGCACCACGGTTCCAAGCACCTATTCATACTAAACTAAAATTATATGTAACAACACATTTCATATTGAATAATACAAAGATGAAAAGTAAATAAGAAACTCTTATCTCGTGATCTAAAGACACATAATATAAGATGACACAACATTTGGGGCCCCAAAGTTATGTGGACAGAGATGTTTAGAAGTGATGCCCCTCTGAGCATTGCTAATTTCATTCATGTTTAACCCGTTTGAAAGGGAGCTGGTTCGGAGATTTTTCTACTAATTGCAAATTTGGTGATGATTTTCAAGCCGTCATTGATTTTTCTGTTTCGTAACTTTCCACATTTTTTTGACAGGATGAAGTGCAGCCTCTGACAAAGACCATTTATGAGAAGTCATTTATGTACAAGTTACAGAAGCATCTTTCAGGATTACTGACCTATGATCAAAAACAACTCCAGGTTGTAAATTCTTCTAGATTGTTTATGAATCAACAGACATAATCTATTATGAGATTAGTCTTGGCACAGTTCCACTGATAGAAACTAATAAAGTGTGCCAAACATCGCAGCATATTCAAATGGATCACAAGTTAACACCAACACTAACACCTGCTTGTTTAAAAATGTGACATGGAGTCACTTTGTACTGTGACATCGCTGCCGACTTGTAAAGAGCCCCGTCTGGGAGAAAGTTGAAAATTTAGGAACAGGCAGGAGACATTTTACAACGAATTTAAGAAATTGAAATTGAATCAGTCACTTAATTGATAAATCAATATTATGCTGAAATCTGATTCCCTGCTAAACATGACCCACTTTTCTGACCTGTTTGCAAGAGAAAGCAAATCAGACTGCTTCCAAATACATGTAAAAGTATGCAGACTTAACTGGGTCATAATAATTATTTGCTATTATGATCGAAACCCCCTAAAAACTTGCTGTAGGCAGACGTGTTTATCATCTGGGTTTGAGGAGTAGACACATACTGAAATATGACATTTTAGGTCAATCAAAAACACATAATCCTGAAATTGAAATACAGCATCTTTCGACAAAATAGACAGCCTCAAAGCAACCAGGAAAAGGAGATATAGTGCTAAAACAAAGCTGCACACAAAGCCAACTTCAGGTAGAACCTGACTGTCAAGAACAGGCAGTAGATGCCTGAGGGTCATATATCTAAATAGTATTATAAATCTTGTCAAGTAAGTCTTGTGAAAAAGTCATTTGTGGAAATCACATCACAGTTTGTGTGTCTTCCTTTGGGGAGAATCAATCTAAAATGTGTTTTTCCTGACTGCAGTAGGGGAGAGTCACACGTGTTGCACTCAGGTGGAGCCATAGGTGGGACATCCCCACGAGCATTCAAACATCGGTTAATGCAAGCTGCTGACCTGTGGTCCCATGAAGGTGTGGAGCTGGCCACAGAATACAGGAGCTCGCCCTCAGCAGCTTCATTTTCAGCCTGATTTTGTCCACGTGGTTAGCTGGTTTTGTAACCGAACTGACCTAAGAACCACTGCCCCCGGGTCAGTCCAAGGTGTGAAGCCGCTGACCCGACATCTAAGTTGATGTCTGCCTGTCTTTTTGTTCTCAGCAGACAAACCTAAACAAGAAATCAAAGTCAAACAAGCTTTTTCCCACTCCCCCATTTCCAGCCTCTCAAATCCTCAGGCCTACATATGTAAATAAACATGTGTACAGACGGTGGAGTCACCTTCCCTCCCTGCCATCCCCTGCTTAAATAAATATTCAGGGGGGAAGTGAGGGGTTAATAAGGCCAAGTTTAGGGAAAAGAAGGAGAACGAAGAGAGTGATGAAGGCCTGGAACGAGGGTGGAAGGTGGGGGAGACCCAGGGGAGCTCATTATACTCAGTCAGAGGAGATGCATTCTGACCCACACCTCAGTACTTTTTAATGCACACACAGAGACTTATTACTCTCCACATGTAGCACATGCAGCCTTTAAGCCCCATTAACATACAACGTTTTAAAAGCACACTTATTGAAAGCAGTAGCCCACAAAGGCAACTGGTTTGGAGAAGGTTGAAGCCCACAAACTGAAACACGACAAGAGAAAATACTTGCCAGCATTCTAAAACTTTAAGACAAGATTTTGCCTGCAGTTTAGGGAAACTTGTCTTGGATAGTTTTAAATAAACTGTAATACATCGGGCATGTATACCTGTGTTCACAGTGTTCGTTTGCCTTCGCAGTGCTCTTTCTCTGCTCGCTTGGCACAGTTTATATACAGGTCCTTGTTTTATGATCATCACTTTAATTAATAGTTAACTATGGCTCTGCTCTCCCACTGTTGGATGAACATAAACAACTGCTAAAGCAAAACATGTGTTACAGTCTGAGCTTTGTGTGCGTGCACGCACATGGCTCAGGGTGTGAGAGCCAGGAAAGCCAGGCTGGTTTCATTATACTCCAAACTACCCCATTATGGTTTTGGGAAAATCATCCAAACCCTCAACTGTTGCTATAGCAATGCCATTTTAACTCTCTTTTTTAAATTTCCCTTTCTCTTTACTCCTTCCTCTCCTCTGGGAGCCTCCGCCCCCCCACCTCCTCCTCCCTCTATTCTCTGAAGAATTCACATCACACACAACTGTGCAAAATGCATAGATGTAAGCTCACGTGCACACACGTGCACACTCGGACAGGAACGTGATGCTCTCCACTCCTCATCCGAGTGATAAAGTTTCACAGCTACCCTCCCTCTGCCCTCTCACACCGGCTGCCCTCTGCTTCAAGAAAAAATAAACTAGTGGAAAAGAACACAGCTGGTTTTGTCTATATCTTTCCTTTTCCCCCTTTGTGCTTTATTTTCATCAACTTTTGTTGTTGTTAGCGCACTTTTTGACTTATTTTTTCATTCATGTCCAAATCTGAGAGGATCATAACAGTATGATTCACTCAGTCAGTTTCTTTTGGTGGTCCAGAAACCTGTCAGGTAAAGTTTTTCTTCAATTAGTATAGACATTAACCAGATATCATACAGCTGTTTCAGTCAAGGAGAGGGTGAGGTTGCTCCAAACATCTGATTTAGAAATCTGACTAATGGGGTGTTCCAGTTGTTTTTTGTTTGTTTCTCTTTTCTTCTTCTTTTTTTTCTGACAGGAACTTGGAAATGTTCATTTCCACATTTGTGTAAAACACAATGTACAGTATATATAATCCAGTGATCCTGCAGTCTAGATAGTCAGGATGTGTTTCAGTATTTTGATTCTGTGTAGCTATCGATTACTTCCAAAAACGTACACCTCATTTTTCCATTTTTTATGTGGTTACAGTGATGCAATCAGAAAATGTTGGCAATAGGACACTAGGAACTGAAAATAGTCATATGCTTAGTGAAAACGTTATGAATGACTACCTAGACTTTAAAGTGGTAAGTAGCATGGTGGTAGGGCAGATGGACTTTATTTCTCATTTGTTAATGTTTCTCTATGTGTTCTGCATTAAAAGTGTGCACACATATACACTCTACTGAAGGCTGCACTTTATTGTGGGAGCAGACATTTAATTTGTCACCATGATGAACCTCTTGGCGCTTTGCTGGAGTTGTTTTAAAGCCCAGACACCCTTAGCCATTACTCAGGTGATGTGCCAGAGGCTGGTGATCAATGTGTCTCTAATAGTGAGAACCAGGCAGAGGGAAATGCAAGAGAAAGGCTATGAAATTGATAAAGATATAAAGATAAGCGCAGAAAGAGACTGCACTTTTACCTTCTCGTTTATCACCGTGTTGGTTCAGAGCGCTAACCCACGTTAACCCGCAGCAGTAATAGCCTGTCTGGCCGGGGTATTTATGAGCTTCCATCAAAACAATTGCATCTATCTGGACACCCAAATCATGCAGCTTTATCATTGTGTCTTCAACCTTTGCGTCTGCAGGGCTGTGCGTCTATGGCGAGGCCTGCTGACCGTTGTTTTAGCACGAGGAAAGAAAGCTCAAGGGGGGGCTGTCAACCAGGAGACCGATAATGCTGCTTAAAGTTCAGCCAAATCCTGAGGTCATCAGTCATGTCTCTGTCTGTCTGACCTTCAGTGTCTTCATCATTGTCGATCAGTAAGTCTTTCTCAGTAACACTTGGAAGGTCGGCACAAAAACAAAAACTATGCCTGGACGTTTTGCGGAGCAGCGATTTCATTTTAGAAAATGACCACAATCCCAATTAAGAGGATGTCCAGTGTTTTGCGGATACATGGGAAAGGGAAGCCAACGGAGCAAAAACTTTGATAAGGAGGCTGAAGTGAGATGGGGGGAGGGGCCTTTGCTCCAGTGTGAGTGTTTTCAAGTGTGTGGGAGACAGGGAGAGTGCAGAGTGCCAGGCGATGTAGGAGGGAGTGAGAGGGAGGGTGGGGCGTCTGGAAAGCATCAAGCCGTACTAGCTGGGCATACATGTGAGTGCACGTGCATACGATATGTGCGGTGTGTAGCTCCCCTGGTCTCTGGCTTGTTAACCCGGGGGTCACGGGCAGCTTCAGGTGATGAAGTCAATGCCTGGCACACAAGCTGGGAATAATGACTTCTCCCATGGCGAGCACATGCTCATGAATAAACACACGCATGGAAGTATGTACACAAGCATGCGTTCATAGTTCTTTCTTGCAGCAACACCTTTAAGGGAGTAGGTTGACATTTAAAGGAGTCTGCTTATCTGGGTTTAGGGTTTTCTTTGTTTAGTTTTTGTTGTCGGTTATGTAAGAGAACTGATTCCGTTTTCATGTCTGCACTATGAAAGTTTGAAAATGTAGCTTTCAGGAAGTATTTCTTATCAATGACAGCCGAAGACAAAAAAATTTAACTGCAGTCAACCAAACTGGCTTGCTCCCATCAAGACACAAACTAGTAGAGTAGAAGAAAATGACGAGCAGCCAGAGTTTGATTGTTTAGAGAGTACCCAAACAAAGCGTGTCCACAATACCTGGACTCAGTTTTCAATCATTAGGACACCCGTTTAGTATCACTAGTAGACAGTTATCGTTCTGCATGTGTATGTGATGCCGGGCCGCCATGAGTGAGTGCAGGTAGAAGAACATTCAACAACCATCAACCAATAGCACAGATCACATAGGGAGTTTGTGGAGGAAGGGAAGGACTAGCCAATATCTCCCAGCCCAACCTTTTCACATCTGATCCCTCCTTTGTTCTGGTCCTTCTTTCGGCTTTTTTTTACCAGTGAAATTGAATTCCCAAATTACGGTTAAGAAGGTATTATGTATGTCGCTGCAGATTTTTATAGATATTTTCTGAATTGTTGTAATGACAAATCTTGATAATGTTATAGTGGGAGCTTCTGAGTGATTAATGTATCCTCCTTTTAGTTTTTAGAGTTCAAGCTCACGTCTAGGAACAGTGGAAACAGCTGTATCTCCCACAAACAACAAACCTCCAGCATTTCTAAGCTCTGTAGTTGATCAAATTTAGTTCAAATCTGTTTAAGTTTTCATATGAAAAGAAAAGAAAAGTTTAAGATTCTAAGGTGCTGAGCAGTCTGATCTGCTTATTTTAACGGCAAAAACTTTATATGGTATTCCTCATGTGAGATTGCTATAAAAAAAACATTTAGCATTTGAGTATTAAGTAAATCCTCGAGAAGAGAAATATCAAAATGCCTCAAAATATTTTTAGTTTACAAACCAGGCAAGATTACTGGTGAGATTCATACGGCCTCTGCGTGTACGGTGTGCAGCCTTCACTTCCCTTGAAACGGAGAGTCTGGAGGGTCTTAGAAATGAGACAGGCTTGAGAGGCAGTCTCTTTCACAGTAGTGTTTGCCTGTGTCTGATCAGCATCAACCAACAATGTGTTTGTGTGCTGCGCGGTCATAAAGACAGAGCGGCAGCTTGTGTTTTGCCCCGCGAGACCTGGATGGAGCTGGTGTTGTGTTACATGGACGAGTGAGGCTGAGGTGGGGAGAGTTGGCTCGATTGCCAAAAAATGACGGCTGACAGATGAAAAGGGTGACGGGGGGGGGGGGGGGCTGGCAGAGGGCAATTAAGCCGGCGTCTGACACCCAAAGAACTTCTCATGCTCTGGCACAAGCTATTGTAGTCTGGAATTTGAGAAATGCATTTGATCAGCTCAGAGTCGTTGTGGGTGCTGTTTCAGATGACTCCTGGGGACAAAACAGCCACCAGAGAAGTGAAAGGAAGAGCAGACAGAGGAGGCAGGGGTTACCTGATGAATGTGTGAGCCTTTATCCAACGTTTCAGAGCATTTCTGCTGCCGCCAAATGGCTGGCATTTCATCCACCGGGTTAACTTTCACACGTACAATTTAACAACTCTGGCATGCGATTGCTAAATGAAAACAAAAGGAGGCTCCAAAGACATTTTATCTTCCCTTGAAAAGTTTTTGCCTCCCTCTTCACTTAAAGGGAATCCCATTTTTTTCATCTTTGACCTCAGCATTCCTGAGCCACACAGTGAATATGAGGTCAGTGTGTGTGTTCGTGCTTATATGTGCGCAAGATAAGAATTCACCTTTAGAAAACAGAGTGCTTAATACGATCCTCAGCCTTGCAGTTTTGACAGTTGAATAACCCAAAGATGAAAAGTATACCTCGGTGGTAGCTTCAGTGTCTTTCATGGAGTTTAGGCCAACCAGCTGTTTTACCCGATTTCCTCACACTGCAAAAAATATATCCCATTCATCCCGAGAAAAGACCTTTCCTCTTCAGACCAGTCTTATTCACCCGTTCTCGCAACAAACATCTAAAATGATGGACATGAAAGCGCCGGTACTTATCTTTTAAAAAGTCATCTGCAAGAATGAGTGCATTCAGACTCAAATACAGAAAGGCAGAATGGAGTCTTGTTGATTATTTATGTCTCCAGTGGTCTTTAACTTAGAGGTCAAGCCCCTCCAAAGGTTCTCCAGATAAGTCCGTGAGACCATGAGATGATTAACGAGGGACAAAAGAACAAAGCCAGAGCTCTGCTGCACAAAACGTTTTTTTTTTCTGGTTTTGCACTTGAATTCTCGTTTGAGTGAAACAACAGGTAAAGCGCCTCTTTAGGCCTCATGCAGTTACTGATATGAAACCATCCCGGAGTAAAGATGGGCGCCCCTGGGAAAGGAACTGCAAACAGCTTTTAGACATCCAAAACACCAAAACATTTTTGACAATTACATGAAAGTTACATTCCAGTTCAGTAAGAAACGTCAGTTTTCAACATGCCTTTTCATCCCAAGCATAATCAGCCATCAGATAAGTAAACCCATTAGCATTAGAGCTATAAAAATGCACTTGATATTTTATGGACTGTTAAGAATCTAAACGATACATCGAGATTATTTTAAATGTTAAGGATAAATAAAATATGGGAGAAAGTTGAAACGCTTAAGTTCTGAGAGAAAAATCATAATTCAGATATTCACACTATAATCAATGTGTCATAGCCTAGAATTACAGAATAGTAATTATGCTATGGGTAAATACTCATCTTCATCCCACTATTTAAGATCACTGGAACAGCAGAGAACAGGTCGCTGCAGTCAGTGGAAAGCTATGAGCATGTAGCGCCCCCTACTGAGCTAATGGAGTACTGCAGAGAAAATTTACCCAACTTTGGGTCTTTAGAGGACACCTAGTGGAACATAGGCACAAGAGAGCAACTCGTTACCAAACTTAAGACACGTTCCATAACAGGCATGAAAAATGTTTAAAAAAAATTAATTATGATGACAGCGAAGAAAAAAAAAGTCAAATTACTGATGCTCATCAGGTCTATTTATGGCCTATAAACCAGAAAGGCCAATCAAAATGAAATGAAAAGCTGAATGTTGGCGGTTTCAGATCTGGGTGTAGCGCAGGTATTTCTTTCCAGAGGGCACATCTTTAGTAGTCACGCCTTTAGGGAACAGGGCGGCAGCCTCCGAATCAGAGAGCGAGGGAATGACCATCACTTTGTCACCAGGCTACAACAGATGAAAACAGGTTGATATCAGAGGAACGGTCCAACACAGCCACCAGATTAGAAGAGCCCCATCCCGTCTGAGTTCAGATAAGCCAGCGTTCAATTTATCAATGGCAATTAAATAAACTGCGCAAATGGGATCAAACATGTTGCGCATCAAGTTTAAATGCATCGTGTGGATTTTCACCCTCAAGGAGGATTGATCAGCTCTAAAAAATAAAAATCTTAGAGGGATATTAAACTTTAAATAAGATTTTGAAAAATAACCACCTTAATTACAAATGTTCTAATGCACAGTAAAATGTAGTGAAATCATAAACTGGGTGGAGACTCGTCTGAGAGAAGCCGTCTTTACAACCTTACGTGTCTATGAAGACGGGTTAAGTCCATGTTTAATAACTTACCTTCCAGTCGACAGGTGTGGCCACCTTCTTCTGAGCTGTCAGCTGCAAAGAGTCGATAACTCTGAGCAGCTCGTTGAAGTTCCTCCCGGTGGTGGCTGGGTAAAGGATGGACAGCTTCAGCTTCTTGTCTGGGCCAATGACAAAGACCTGAGATGGATAAAGAAAAAAGAAAAAGATTAAAAGAAAAAATTTTTAAAATGTACCCTCCCAAACATTTGCTTCTACCCCTCCCTCCCCCTTTTTAAACTTATTGAAATACATGTTTCACTCAAAACCATTTCAATGATTCCAGTTCAGCTTGATGAAGAGATGTAAATTTGTCTTTCAATTGGTGCATTTGTATCTTCCATTGTAGTAAATTAGGCAGAAATTATATCTGCCAAAACCCTTTACAGAATAAATAAGCAAAGAGTCAAAGTTGAATTGTTTTTTTTGTTCTTATAGCAACATATAAAAGATAAGAAAATGCTTATCAAGCAAAGATATTGAATGAAGATAAACAGTTTGGCTCTTACTATCTACAAATGAGCAATCCTGAGAAAACTCCTGCCCATCCAACAAACATGGATGTGGGAAGACCGACAAGTTCAATGTCTGACTTTGAGGATTACTGTACTGAAAGATTAGTGCACAGATATGGACAAACAAACAAAGCGGTTCCCTTACACAGCGGGCAGTGAGAGGCAGGCCATCCTTGTCCTTCTCGTCCGGGTCCAGCATGCCCAGCTGGACTGACAGCTCTCTCTTGTCGTCGGCGATGATGGGGAAAGGCAGCGTATGGTCAGCCTCGCTGCTGACTGCCATCACGTCCTTCACAGAGGGAAGGGACACACTCAGCGCTTCCTGATCTTGCGACACAAACCTTTTGAATCTTCAACCCCCGTCTGCTTGATCGTAGACGTCTGAATGTTTTAGGATCACTGTGGGGTCTCAAATAAAATACAGAATCTAATCTTTCTCAGGAGAGGAGATGATACAGAAGTGTCGGTCAAAACCGATTCAATCATAACATTTATCCCAATCAGAGCTGTGAAATATTTCAAGAGTTCATAATTGTTGAGGTTATGTAAAGAGAGTAACTTGAAAAAAAGTGCCTGGCTAAAAATAAATGGCCTTTGAACAGTGACTTCAGGACAGTGAGCGCATACAAATGATTAACACGCTGAATGGGAATATACATCACATGTGACTGCACCCACTCAGGAGGCAACTCTCAGTCTTGTTTGACACTGAGCTAGCTGAAATCTACATGGTGAGAATATTGTAGCGTAAAAGCTTTAGGATTGTCGATCAGCACAGATAATTAGCGCTCTGTACTGCGGGCTCTCAGCATGTAGAACCTTTCCCAGGGTATTCACGTGTGTTTACCGACCTTGATCCAGCTTTGATGGTCCTCAACGCTGTCGATGGACAACGCAATCATCTTCACCCCCCGTTTTGTGAACTCATTGCTGATCTGAGCGGCGCAGGCCAGCTCAGTGGTGCAGACAGGTGTGAAGTCCCTGGGGTGGGAAAACAGGACACCCCATCTACAGAGGTCAAGAAAGAGACACTGTGTTATGGGAGTAAAAAAAAGAAAAACCACTGTGATCACTTTAAACATGTGACCGAAGCATCGAACACAACTCATGATTCAGTTAGGTTTCATCATTCAATCACAAGTTCAAATAGCCTAAAAGTCAAGACAGAATCCTTCAAATTTCCAAGCTGGCTGCAATATAAAAAAATAAAACAAACTGCAGATTGTGAGATGAGCCTAACAGAGAAGAAAAAATTGGCAAAAAGGAGGGAACAAAAATGTATTAGTTTCAGTCCAGAAATGTACAGACTCAAACTGAAGTCCAGCTGTGCTCCCTGGGGATATAAGCATAAAGAATTTAAGTTGTAAATCATCACAAAAAGGCCCCAAAAGGTTGCTCCCTCCCACCCCTTATGAGGCATTGTGACGGTCATCTGATTCTTTAGTGACCTGAAGCCAAGATTAAACCAGAACAGTCCCAGTTGTTCTTAAAACGTTAAGCCACACAGGTGTCGTGGAAGCATGAAATGTGCATTTCCTTCTATTATTTCCCCCTGAACCCCCCCCCCAAAAAAAAACTTGGATTAGAGCTGCTGCGTTCATTGGCAGCAGGAGCATTAGTTGCTGAAAAACACAAAAGGAAAGCCAAAAAAAGAAGAAAAACTAGGACACAGCTTTAACAGATGGCTGCCTCTCACATTCCAGCAGCTATTCCCACAGAAGGTACAAAAGACATTCTTTCTGCAGTAACCTGGTGGTTACATTTCTATCAACAAGGTTATCCATGCATAGATACTTGGATCAGCTTGGTACTCTTCTATTGAATAACCAAATTCAAATATAGGAAGGACAAAAACAAAAACTAAAGTTTGACACAGATTTGGCACATGGCCTGTTCTGTGTAATTATATAACAAAAACAACTAGTCCTATTAGTTAGGACTTGGCCCAAGTACAACCCAAACACTATGCATGCAACAAGTGTACAGTTATTCATTACCTCCTCACTTTTTGTAGCAAACTGACCCAACAAGTGTGGACACTACAGAGGATGCAACTCAAAAAGTAAATTGCAAAGATTAAACAAAAACAAAAAAACATCCCAAACTATGATTAAGTATCACTGACCTATCAGTTATCAAAAATAAGCTGATCAGATAAAAGCACAAATGTTGAACTAGACAGGCTTTTATATTCTGGTGCTTACCCTCAACTTTTTTAGGAGACTTTGCTAATTGAAAATTGTTAAATATTAACTAAGACTGTCGATGAAATACTGTTACCACACATAAAGACTATCTGTAGAAGCTGTAAAAAATAAACAGTATTGGCTATTTCATTTGAATTATTTTGACAACGAAGATCAGATGCAACCATTTTGTTTTCAATCTATATAACTTGTAAACCAGTTTTGAGACTTTGGTGCATTTGCTGTTGTGTATGAAGTTTTTGCTTTCCAAGGCCATCTCCTCAAGACTGGTCGAGTCAAGATATCATGCTTGTGTAACCCTATCTGACGCAACACTGACAGAAACTCCAGATTTATTAAAATTCTGCTAATATCAACGGTCTTGCACACCAACTAACCTAGCTAAAGGGAAACTGTGGTAGAATCCGGGGTACTTACGAGTTGCCAAGAAAGTCGTGGAACTTTATTTTTCCGATGGTGGTATCGGCCTCGAAGTTGGGGAATTCGTCTCCCAGCAGAAGCCCAGGCATGGTCAACTGGTCTGCACAGCTCACAAACCGGGAGGTTACGTGAAAAACCCACTTCGTTGTGGACTAGAACGCTCGGATAGCTGATGATGAGCAGCGGCGCATGAATGGACAAAATAGGGGCGTCACCAACTTTACGTAGGTTACTGACCAATCAGAGAAGAGACGTAAGGGTATGAACTATTTTTTTTTATTTTAACTTTATACAACAAGCAAATAACACCCCAAACGTGTCAAACTAATGTCAAACTAGAAAGTATCTGCACAACATTGTTATCGAGTTCGTTAACATATTAGCGGCACTATTGTGCCGTCGTTTTGTTTCTTTATAATGAAAATAATTAATTAAAAAAAGAATATCAGAATAAGAGTTATTAAAAATGCTATGTCGGGTTAAATGTCTGTTTGCTCACATTCTTCAGTGCGACAAAAAGAAAATATCTTGCTCTTAAATGTATTCTTTGCGGTTCACCCATTAAAAAAACCCAATTTCCCATGGTGCATTGTGATTAAAGCAACAAACATGGCGGCTCGGCTCGGTGTTTCCGGACGTGATAGGAATTGTCAAACGTACAACAGATGAGCTGAGGGGACGACAACGCGCTCGCCGCTGCAGAAATCCCAACACTGCGGCATTTCTTTATTTGTGCATCATTTCACACAATACTGTCAACGTCGGTTGTTCCGCGGACTAAAATGCCCTCTCCGAAAGCTAAGAACCCCGGTCGCGGCAGCGGGGGAAGCCCGGTGCTCGGCAGCTCGTACGAGTTCATGTCGTTGACGAAGCCGCTGAACCGGTCCCCCCCTCCGCACCTGCTCCAGCGGCAGGGCTCCGACCCCGCCGCCGCCCGCCTGCGCGCCTCGGAGAGCCCCACCCGGCGCCGGGGCTCCAGCTCCTCCACGGGCTCGGCGAGCGGGCACGGGCCGCCGGAGGAGGACGGCATACGGCTCAACCCCACGCTGGTGCGCGTGGCGCTCAGCTCTTTGCTGGCCATCGACCTGTGGATGTCCAAGCGGCTGGGAGTGTGCGCCTGCGAGGACTCCTCGTGGGGCAGCGTGCGCCCGCTGATGAAGCTGCTGGAGGTGTCCGGACATGGCATCCCGTGGCTGGTGGGGGCCGCATACTGCCTGTACAAGAGTGACAGTGCCACGGGACAAGAAGTCATGCTCAACCTTCTTTTGGGTAAAATGTGTTATGTGTTTTTCACGGGTTGTCTTTTTTTCTTTGTTTTTCCCCTCTTATGTATACATTCTGTAAAACCCAAACAGCTAGGATCCAAGCTCACGTGAGCGATCTTTCTCATCCAAAGTCCATGTGTGCGCTATTTGTTGCGGCTCAGATACCCGCATATCAAGCTAGAGCTGATCCCACCTCCCGTTTCTTTTTTTTTTTCGTGCATCCTTCCCGTCACCTGTGCTGACAGGCTCTCCCCTGTAGATGTCCTCTGTTTTTCATGCTTGGACGCTTGCTTCCACCCCCGCATGTCTCCAGACAGCCTGTGTCATCTCTGACGGCAGGAAACTACAAGTCCAGTCCAGAAGGGTCCATATTTGACAGTTCTTGTAATTAACCAAAGTGCTGGGCTTAAGCTGTATCCTCCACTTGTCTGTGTGCATCCAGCAGATCCCCTTAAAAGCTGTCAGTGGCTGCTCTGGGAGTACTAAATAATTAAGGGTTAGGGTTCTTTCAGCCAGACAAGTGATCAGAAAGGCCTGCTGAGTAACTGTCTGGAGGATAAAGGGACTGTTTTTGGACTGTTCTCCCTTTAGAGAGATTAATCACTGAAGCAGTGGTTATGTGACTTGAGATTGGTCATATGAAATGTGTACAAATCTCTTCCTAGGCCATACGACTGTCTTTTTCCCATCGATTCAGGTCAAACCATTCATAGTCGACACTCGATTACGATTTTGGAATTTTGATTCCAACATTGGAATTTCACCCAGTAAGCTGTAATTGTAAAATGGATTGTTAAATTATGTTAGACTCGAAAATAAGTCTTTGATAACATTTGATTTTTCCACTTTTTTATTTCTTATGCTGTTTTACGTTTGTACCAACGCTTCTTGCCTGTCTCTGTTATTAACATTTTAACTATGTTGTCATTTGATTAGGTTTATTTACCAGAACTGCTCATAATTTGGGTTTTAATTCTTATCATTCAAACTTCACACCACTTGATCCAGATATAATGTGACTGGAGAGTCTGCCAGGGTGGGCAGCTTTGTGTGTTACGCATGCATTTGGCATAGAAAAACAAAGCTAATATACAGCATAAGCGAGGGGACTGTGTAAACTTAGCGGGTAAAGTAGGTCATTCAGAGAATCTGCTCCGTGCCGGGGGGGCTGTGATTTAGCTGCAGTGTGCAAATCCGGCTTGTTGAATCAGAAACAAGCAGTAGGTGGTGCCAAAGTTGTTGATTTCTACTGAAAGGTGGTGATGAAGGTTAGTTTTAGAGCTGACGCTCAGCACTGCCAGATCCTTGCCAGGCTTTTTACAGGACTGTGTGTCATTTGTGTCTACTCTCTTCCACCGTCTCACCCGTTTCTTCATCTTGTCCACCTACAGGCCTTCTGCTGGACCTGATTGTGGTGGCCGTCGCTAAGGCGGTTGTGCGTCGACGGCGGCCCGCGCAGAACCGGATGGACATGTTCGCCACCTTCTCGGTGGACCGCTACTCCTTCCCCTCCGGCCACGCCACCCGCGCCGCCATGTGCGGGCGCTTCCTGCTGGCCCACCTGGTGCTGGCCGCCCCGCTGCGGGTGCTGGTCCTGCTGTGGGTGGGGCTGGTGGGGCTGAGCCGCGTGCTGCTGGGCAGGCACCACGTGACCGACGTGCTGTTCGGGTTCTGGATGGGCTACTGCCAGTACAATCTGGTGGAGCTGCTCTGGCTCTCTCCACAAACCCTCCAAGGGCTGCTGGGACAGCTCGCCAAGCAATAAAGACCACGGCCGGAGAAATGTATATAGATGCTCATGAGACCAGCTCCACCCAACACGACTCATTCCTTCTGTTTCCTGAAACAGTGGCAATAACTGCCTGTGATAAAGGACCTCACTGATTTTATATAGGTGCCCATCTTGTCTGTTAGGGTCTGGATGTAAAAACGGGACTTCAGACTCTTCAGAACGTTTGGATCAGGCCTCCGCAGATACTCAACACACACACAGACCGAGTTTTATCCAGTTAAACCCACGTTTTATCCAAAGTGAGAGGGGAGGATCATGACGGTTGGCCATGTGTTATTCAGTGTCTTTCCCAACAATTCATTGCTATGTCCACTAGGGAAGTTGATGAAAAAAACATTCCCAGTCACTCGGCCTGCAGAGCTGCAGCTGCCCACCTTCCACCAAAGCCTGATGGGGTCCCCACCAGGTTTAGCCAAATGAGTGGCTTTAACCTGGAAATGGGTGGTTTTGTTTTTGTCTTTAAATTTTGTGGCCATGCAGTGTGAAAAATGAATTTCAGCCAAATCCGATCAAACGATCCCAATCAGCAGTGAAATTTGATTCTTTATGAAAGAAGAAAAATATTTAACGCTTCCCTCGAATGATGGTTCTGTTCAATTTACACAAATCTTTCCTTAAACTTTCTGCTCGGTATTCAGGGGCAACTGCAGGTAATTAGACATTTAATTTATTTGAAGCAACCAAACAGACCAAATATTGTTCCATCATGTACATTCTATTTGACACTGTGACTGTTTTATTAACTATAAATCAAATCTTAGTTTATAAAAGATGATTAATTAGCCCTGATAGATTGCATCCACTTGACTGTCTCGTTATCTTTATGAGTTACTAATATAGTCTAAATTGTGTGTAAGTTTGATAGAGGATAGAGTTGAAAACAGCATGTATTTAGCTGCTTTCATCTGAATTTGCAACACTCAGAAGATGAGCTGGGTACACCTCGTGTTCGGTTGGAGAAGTCCTCCGTTCCTCAGTAGAGGAGACATGGCAATGAAGTTATCAGAGCTGGACGCTGTCTTATCAAGGCTCCTTTGATAAGCTTGATAGTGTCCTTAGGACCGCTCTTTAACGTTGAACGGTCACATGCAGGAAACAAAGGCTCAAATTTTAAAACTTTCCATGCCTTTCGCCGCTGATTGAGCAAAAATGATCAAAGTTCAGGAACTTCTTAAGGAGGTGGCTTTTGGACACGAGGACTACACGTGTTCTAATACGTACTACGAGGTGCTTGAAAAGACCTAGAATCTGAAGGCATTAATATAGAAATGCTAATAATGTCGTTCAGATTTTTTTCCTCTTTTTCTCTGTTTTTATTCCAAACATACTGGACACATTGGTCATTCTGGATCATGTCTCCTAAAGGTTAGTGCTGGTCCAGATGGCCAGTCCAGCTGATGCTGCAGCAGGGTGGCCCCCCTGCTGTCAACGACAGGTTCTCAGATTCCAAAAGAGGCCTACAACTGTTTTCCAACCCATTCTCCAAACGACTCCATATTACAAAGAATAGAGGCAAATCACATGAGCAAACACAGTATATTCACGCCTTAGTGTAAAGCAACAGGGACAGAACTTTGAAAAACTGAAGAAAAAAACTCACAAGCTGAAAGTATGCAGTTTTGTTTTTTGCCTAATTTAATACACTAACGATTGTAAATGTAGGCTGCATGAGTGTTAATGTTTACTTTTACTGGATGTTTGATGTTAAACCAGAATTTAGCTGTAACTGAAGTGCAAAAAAGTCAGGGGATCACGCCTGTTTGCACATCCCAAATAGAATTATCTAATTTGTTTTGGTGTGTGAATCTTGTTAAAACGCCTATATTACAAGGGTATTTCAAACAGCCTTCCTTATCTTCTGTAAACATTCCCCAAATTTATTTAGCAATAACTCTGAATATAATATTTGAAAAAGAAGGATCAATGATATGATAGCAATCATTACTTCTTATAATCAATGCAAAGGAAATATCGCTGGCATTTTCCCCACTTTTCCATCGTTCTTCCTTCATATAATGTGAAATCCTTTCTGAAGATGACACTTTGGGGGGCTCCAACTGTGTTTACAAGAATGGAAATTAAGTTCTCATTTGTTTTTCTCTTCATCTTCATGGCAGCACACACCTTTTTGGTGGCATGGTATTGAGTTGAACGTGTGTTTGAACTCACCAAATTGTTGTGCAACAACCTGCTACAATTCCAGGAGTTTCATGGATCAGAGGGCGTCTTTCTGTATGACGCAATATGTCAGTCTAGGTGTGCTAGACAGGCACGAAAGGGTCATTTAAAAAAAAAAAAAAATTGTTGATCTACACAAGCTGACAGCGTCTTTTACTGGGTTTAGTGTAGTCTGTGACTCTTGTCAGCAGCCTAACAGCTGATATGCACACTACATACAAATAATGTTTTATTTGCTATCCTGATGCTCCGGAGTGTGCTTTGATTCTTCAAATCTGCATGTATTTTTAATTAAAGATCCCCAAAAGCCTTAATGAGTAAAGGCATTAAAGTGAGACGAGTCGCTCAGCGATTAACGTGTGTGTGATGTGACATTGGTATGTTTTTGACTGGTGTAGCTGCTCTGGTCAGTCACAGTTTGAGTGTTCACGGGCCAGGGGAGGGGTTCCTTTTTACCCACGTCGACTCACTAACTATATCAGGCTGCCAGTGCATTTGTAGGCGCACGTACTGTTTGAGCCCCCTTTTGGCAGAGGTCCACTCACTGGGCGCTGGGTTTTTGGCTGAGATCCCTCACCACCTTTATACCCTGAAATGACACCATGGAGGTTTTGTAACTTACTGAAGATGTGTGTTTTACGTCAGAAACGTCACAGAGGCCGATGATGTGCATGCAAGCCCGCAGCAGGTGGTTATTAATCAGATTATTTTTCTTAACATCTATCACTAAAATTGCTTCCCCTGAGCTGAATCGTGGTGAATGTTTTATGTACGATAAGTCTCTGGAAAAGCAGCAGTACATGATAATGGCACATAACATTTCCCTACAGGTCTGTGGAGCTGTTATAAAGATGTGTGTGAGATGTTTTGCTTCTGATCCATGAATTTGTAACGTGCAATACAGTTGAGTACATGGCGGTTAGATGAGAACAAATACTAACAAATACTAAACCAGAAAAAGAAAAGCTGCACGTTATTCTCAATATCTGTTTAGATATGTGTATATATATGTATATACGTGTGTGTGTGTATGTACTTTTTTTTTTCTTTAAAAGAAATATTTTCGTTTCGGTGCTGTTTTAAACTTTGACTCAAACCAGATCCAGATATCTTGAATCAGCCGAACAGAATGAACAGACTGTTCCATCTTTGACTGTTTGATTGACCTGTGTCATGGGGTGCCCGCTTTCTGCAGCAAATGACCAATGCTCTGTCCAGCGTGCGTCAGTGAGGCTGCTCTTCAGTTCATCGACCCGGTCCTGCTAACGTTGTCCTGCTGGATAATGCATTTTACCACCAAATTGTTTTATTTATTCATTTATTCAAATGTTGGTCTATATGCCGAACAAGAAAAGAAGTCCCGAGACAAAGGTTTCATTGTTGATAGCGCTGTTGCACTCTTTAAATGTGTGTTTGGGATGGATTTTGCACATCACATGCAGCCTGTTTACTCCAAGGCTGAGAAAAATACTCACAGAAAGTAAATCAATTTTGTCTGCACAGCTCTTAAGAATAGTCAGTAGTCTTCACATCTGCTCCAGCACATTGTCAAGTGTCACTTTTGCCTGCCAAATACTATGAGATGTACTGTATGTTAATTATATTGACCTTATTTCTGGGAATCTTGATGCTGTGTGTGCATTATGGCCTCATAGTCATGTGACTACACTGCGCTGTATGAAAATATTTACGTTTGCTTTGAATTGTGATCTGATAGTTGATTGTAATGATTTCTAATTAAACAAGCAGCAAATCTAAAATGTCTTGTGTCACGACTAACGCATGATGTGCAGATTTATTAAGAAGATACGTCTCCACGGGAGTACAGAGGTGAAGTTGTGTTTGAGGCCAACCATCTTGTTCCATCTCTGGTTTGGGGAGGAATCTTACATCCATGATGTCCATGGCATTTACTGGTGGCTTGTTGCCCAAACAGCAGCTAATTTACCCTGGTTTCTCCCAGAAATGGGCAAAAGTCTGTTTAGAGAGTGTCAGCAAACTGGACTTGAGTCTAGTTTGTCTTTAACAAGAAATAATTGATCAGGACCACAAGGGCAAAAAACCCCCAAAAAACATGAAAGCAGTGCAGCTGCATTGTGGTTCTTCTCTGTCTTCCTCATTGCATGAATGCATACCAGTATTCATTGTTTGCTAATTACATATGTCAGAGACATATACACACAAAAGTAAAGTTTGACTGCTCCCTAACTGAGCATCCACAGATGGGATGGCGTGCGTGGTCCTTGTTACTGGGTCACTCACTTTAATCAGGACTGAAACTGAACTTTAGCCAAAGCAAATCTAATCAAATTTGCGTAAACATGGCTCAACCGCCTCCCTTTTTGGGACAGGATAAAGGTGGGGAAAATAGAAAAGAACGCGTTTCTTCGGTTACCATTTCTGCATAAAAATCTGTGCCGAGGGGATGCTCGCCCAACCTGACTGAAACAGGATTCTCTGGGAATACCAAGGTAAGGAGGATAGAGGGGATTCTGCTCTGTCTTTTCCACAATTAGAAAACAGGTAGATTTTTTTTTGGACTGAATGAAAACAAGAAGTTTCCTTTTTTTTCCCAAAGCTTCATATAATTGATTTGTCCCTTGCAGAAAGGATGATTGCCTTTCATGTTTTATGCCTCTTGGACTGTAATAAAAAAGTCCTGTGTGTTTATCTAAATTCGAGTACTTTCGAAGGACTGTACAGTCACCTCCAGAGTTCCTCTATGTGCTTCCAGGAACTGAGAACATTTTATGACAGAAGTTAAGATAAAGTATTGATAAGCTGGGATATAAAGCAACTGATATCTAACATTCAATTTAAAGCAAATATGAATTGATTTAAAACAAGGATGGAGCCCTGTTTTTTTATCTTGTCAGTAGTTAATGGTATTCACCTGAAATTAGGTTGGAAATATCTGATATCAGCTAAATATAATGCATAGATATTAGAAAATATTAGTCTAATACACTGAATAGATATTTGACATATCAGTCTAATAAACTGAGTTTGTACCTAATATATCGACAATATGCACTGAATAAATATCTGATATGCACCAAATCAAGAAGTTATTTGGGTTATTGGGTATTTTTTAGTTGATTTTTATCTATTTACCCAGAAACCCCATTGAATTTCACAGTCTTGTTCTCCTGGTATCCATACCATAATATTACATTTCATGTCGCTAGTTGCTGCAGGTTGGTTGTTATAGACCTAAAGAGGAACTGTCTAAAGAATCTTTTTTTTAATAGTATGCGACAATGTGAAAAATATTTAAAATGGAACTAAATCTTTATTAATTTTACCATGCCTGATAATAGTTTTATTATTATGATTGTATTGAGCTATTATCATATAAATGTTGACTCTTAGGCCCTGATGATCATTAGTGTTTTTTTATTTCACAAACTTGTACACTGTGTGGTGTGTGCATTGCCATTTTAACGAACATATGTGTGATGAGATTTTACTTTGCACATGTTTTAAGAAGAGCTCAAATCTCATTATGTGATTCTAAACACTAACTAGAAATTACATACCGGAAATAAAGGCTACAACTGCCTTTATTGTTAATGTATATATTTGGAGATTTCTTTTTTTGTGTGGTCTTTTTAATCTAATAACGCTTTTTGCCCTGCAGTTCCATCATGGTGCACAGAGTAGCAATAATCGGGGCAGGCCCATCCGGTCTGGTCAGCATAAAGGCATGTTTGGACGAGGGCTTGGTGCCAACCTGTTTCGAAAGCAGTGATGACATGGGTGGACTCTGGAAGTTCAAGGTAAGTCTCATTTTTCAATAAAGAAAAAACTCTTTAATATCCAACAGATTCTTATGAGTGTAAGATTCTGTGTTGTAGTTGATGCCATCGCCTGTGCACACTGTCTTTGCAGGAAGTGTCAGAGCCCAACAGGGCTAGCATATACCGCTCGCTTACCATCAACATCTCCAAAGAAATGATGTGCTATAGTGACTTTCCAATTCCAGCTGATTATCCCAACTACATGCATCACTCTAAAATCCTAACCTACTTCAGGATGTACGCAGAGCACTTTAAATTACTGGAGCACATTCATTTCCAGGTAAGAAGGAACACAAACTGGACATCACTCTGAAATAACCTAAGTCCAAAAAACATCTGCAACCAAATGCATTCGTGTCCATTTTGTAACAATCTAGACATCAGTGAAGAGAGTCACACAAAGACCTGACTTTGCCCAAAGCGGCCAGTGGGAAGTGGTAACAGAAAACAGGGCTGGACTAGAAGAGAAGCACGTGTTCGATGGTGTAATCTGCTGCTCCGGCCACTACACCTATCCCAATCTGCCGCTCAAGGACTTCCCAGGTAAATTTGGTTTGGGCACACACCTTTCACCGGTCATTCTTTAGGATTCTTGTTGTTTTTTCTTCATCTCAGCATCATATGACCTCCAACGCGTGATGTCTAGTAACAATACCAGTGAAAGATTCTGCGTTGCAGGAATTGAGACGTTCGAAGGAAAGTACCTCCACAGCTGGGACTACAAGGGACCGGAGGACATGTACGGGAAGAGAGTGTTGGTCATCGGCATCGGCAACTCGGGAGGCGACATTGCCGTGGAGACGGGAAGATTTGCAGAGCAGGTCCTTGTTGCTCTTGCTCTCTCGTTGCGGGATGCTTCTCACCGGCATGAGTGTGTACTGAGTTGCATCTGGCTTGTCCTGCAGGTGTATCTGAGCACCCGTCGCGGGGCCTGGGTCATTCGTCAGGTTTCTGATAACGGTCTGCCCGTGGACATGAAGTACAACACACGCTTTGTTCACATCCTGTTTCAGCTGCTGCCCATCAACTTCTTCAACTGGTTTGGGGAGAAGAAGCTCAACGCCATGTACGACCATACCATGTATGCCCTCAAGCCCAAACACAGGTGGGGGCTGACTTTTTTTTGCTCCAGATGTGCTGGAGCAGGAGTCTACACACTCTGTCGCCCCAGTGATTAACGAAGGGCTCTTGTCCTTTAAATGTCATAGCAAAATGTTTCTCCCACGGTGTCATCAGGCTCTTCAGTCAGATACCAGTTATTAATGACGACCTGCCCCTTAAGATCCTATCTGGATCTGTCATCGTCAAACCCAATGTGAAGGAAATCCGGGGCTCCACCGTGGTGTTCGAAGATGGCAGCACGGTAGAGAAGGTTAGAGTGTTGCTCTGAGATGTCTTGCGTCCTGTGTTTCACGTCTTGCAGAATTTGAATGGCGGCCTCTCCTCTTGAACAGGTGGATACGATTGTGTTCGCCACAGGATACAACTATGACTTCCCTTACTTGCCGAGCAATGCCTTGTACAAGTCTGGGCACCGCGTGGGTCTGTACAAGCATGTTTTCCCTCCAAACCTGGAGCACCCCACCCTGGCTGTGGTGGGTTTCATTCATGCACTTGGAGCCATCATGCCTCAAGCTGAAATGCAGGCCCGCTGGGTCACACGCGTCTTCACAGGTGAAGCTACATGGATATTACCCTCTGCCGTTGCTTTACATTCCACTAAAGCACAAGTCAGTCCCATCTCTGTTTTATTCTTCTCAGGACATAAAAAACTGCCCTCAAACCGGTCCATGATCAAGGCTGTCGAAAAGGACACAAATGACATTAATAAAAAGTGAATATTCCTTTCCATAAACCATTTGCTATGTTGATATTTATCTTGTACTATGCTTCAGTGCTCTTGTCAGTCATAACTGATCTCCCGATCACTTCCACAGCTATATTGTGTCAAAGCTGACACCCCTGCAGGTGGATTTTGTTTCTTATATGGACGAAATAGCCGGAGAAATTGGGGTCCGGCCAAGTCTCCTCTGGCTCTTCTTCACAGACTACCCTCTGTTTAAGAGGGTTTTGTGGGGCCCTGTCTCTGCTTACCAGTACCGGCTGATGGGACCAGGGAAATGGGACGGGGCCCGCAAGGCAATCTTCACCCAGTTTGACCGCATGTACCAGCCCCTTAAAACTAGAAAGGTCAGGATCAATCACTTTCAACCACTTTTACTTAACGTCATGCATGTAGTCACAAACTATTTCAGCATAAACATTTTACAGTTATACCCAGAGTTTCTCTTTCCATGTGTTTCAGGTGGTGGAGCAAGAACCCTCTTTTACTGGCCGCCTGGTCAAACTAAGCCTTACCATGATGGCAGGAGGAGCCGCAGCATATTACTTTCATACCCGCAACCCAGACACCATCCCCAAACTTTTGTCCAACCTCCGTCCACAAACTGTCTGATCTGGCCGGGTTGGTCACAACACAGAAAAGGCTAATTAATTATCTTCTGTTTCTAGATCTGTTCGCAAATCTAGTTCAGTATAATCTTTTTTGCATTGTGATCTATGACATTGTTCCAGGGGTTATTGTGATGTGATTATGTGAATCAGTTTCACGTAAACACTAAACACACCCGTTGAATTTTTTTTTTCATTAGTTTAAGAACTTTTATTAGACCCAGTGGTGTCATTGCCTATGACGGCAGTCTATTTTCGCCTGGTTTTCTTTTCTGTCCTCTTCTTACCTCCCACTTGCCACGTCTTTGGTTCACTTGAGTTCACTTGACAGTTGAGTAGATAAACGCCAAATGAAATTAAAGTACGGAAAACCTAGAGTTTTATCTAAGACACTATGAATGAAGCTATCTTTCTTATCTCAATCTGGCCTCCTCAGAGCGGCCTTGCAGCTGCTACTCTGCAAACTTGCCCTGGATGAAACTGCAGATGGACGCTTTGCCCACCCCACCCCCCTCCCTCCTCCCAAGCAGGAGTATGGGCATCACAAGGACAAATTCCATCTATGTGGACTCCAGCTTGCTTACACTTACACACTCTCAAGTACAGACTTCATGCATTCCTTGGACTCACTGCCTCGCTGTTACCTTTCCCCTTCCTTCCAACCCCCCATCCCTCCCTCCCTATGTGTCCTTGATGTGTGATTTGACTGTATCTGTGCTTTAGTGTACTGTGGTGTTTTTTTTTATATCACTGTTACGTCCCCTGCAGGGGGCGTGGCACTGGGCCTTTTTTTCCCCTCTTCCCGCAACCACTTTCCCAATGTATATTCTGGTTCTGAAGTAAGGAAAACGAAGCGCCTTGTATGGCTGCATGCGATCTTCCAAATTTCATTGTACTGGAAATGTACAGTCATGGCCAAAAGTATTGAGAATGACACAAATATTATATTTTCACATGATCTGCTGCCCTCTGGTTTTCATGTGTGTATGTCAGATGTTGTCATCACATACAGAAATACAATCAATGCTTGAATTTTGTCAGAATTCCTAGGTTTTCGTTTTTCCACCCGTCTCTTGATGATTGACCCTAAGTTTTCAACGGGATTAAGATATGGGGAGTTTCCAGGCGATGGACCCAAAATCTCCATGTTTTGTTCCTTAAGCCAGTTAGATATCACCTTTGCTTTATGGCAAGGTGCTCCATCATGCTGGAAAAGGCATTGTTCATCACCAAACTGCATTTGGACGGTTGGGAGAAGTTGCTGTCGGAGGACATTCTGGTACCATTCTTTATTCATGGCTGTGTTTTTAGGTAAAACTGTGAGAGAGCTGACTCCCTTGGCTGAGAGGCAACCCCACACACGAATGTTTTCAGGATGCTTTACAGTTGGCATGAGACAAACCTGGTGGTAGCGCTCACCTCATCTTCTCCGAACAAGACGTTTTCCAGATGTCCCAAACAACTGGAAAGGGGATTCATCAGAGAAAATGACTTTACCCCAGTGCTCAGCAGTCCGCCCCCTGTACCTTTTGCAGAATATCCGTCTGTCCCTGATGTTTTTCCTAGAGGGAAGTGGCTTCTTTGCTGCCCTCCTTGAGACCAGGCCTTGCTCCAGAAGTCTCGGCCTCACAGTGCGTGCAGATGCACTCACACCTCCCTGCTGCCATTCCTGAGCCAGCTCTGAACTGCTGGTAGCCCGATCCCGCAGCTGAAACCCTTTTAAGGGACGGTCCTGGCGCTTGCTGGTCTTTCTTGGGCGCCCTGGAGCCATTTTGGTAACAATGCGTGGAAATGTGTTTTGGGGGATAAAGTTCATTTTCTAGGCAAATATAGACTTTGCAATTAATTGCTGTTATGCTGAACACTCTTTTTAACATTCTGGAGTATATACAAATTGCTGTTATAAAAACTGAAGCAGTAGACTTTGTAAATTTTAACATTTGAATCATTCTCAAAACTTTTGACCATGACTGTATAGTGACAATAAAGCTCATTCATTTATTCATTCATTCATTCATTCCTTCAATGTAGAGTATATATTTGTTTTGGGATGAGAAAGCCTGTCCACTTTGTATATGACCTGAATATAATCTAACATAATAGGAATTTAGCTGTATAGTCAGTTTTCATAATTGTTTCACTGTGAATTACTCTTCTGTGAGGAGATGCAGAAAATTAATGGACAAAGACGTGTCATTCAACAGCTTGGTTTGTGTGCCAGAAAATTAGACAGTGTCCATCAAAAATAAAAACTTGTTTATGCAACATTTGGTAGAAATGTTCACGTTTCCCCAATCCTGGGAAAAACGTCTTCCTCCTGAAAGTTCACATGGACTGTTTACTGCTCTAAACAAAAAGGTCACTTTTGACTGAGTGAATGCTGATGCAAATCACACGAAACATTTCTGATTTTCTATATAATAAGTACAGAAATGCACATTTGCGTATAAACTGCAACGCTTTGATGAAATGCAAATCAACTTGCGGGTGATCAGGAGGAAACAAACAGAATCTCTTGACCCAAACATTAGAATATTGATTGGACAACATAAAAATCACTGCTCTAAAAGTGAGGCAAAAATAAAAAGTGATTCTGAGAAACAAAAGAAGTATGAACTACGGATCAATGTGAATAAAAACAGGAAAAAAGGTAAGACAGGAAATCACAAAGGCAAAGCTAAAGAGATGCTAAAGATGTGGTTATACGGGTTCAACTTGACTTGTAACTTCCATCGTTTCCACTTGTACAAGGGCCAAACAAGATGCAAAGACTCAACAAAAGAGAGAAACTGACTAGTCTGTCATTTTGCAACTTGCTTTGGAACGTTGAGATCTTGATGTAAGTATAGAGCCGGTTGTGCTCTATTTTTTAACATTTTAACATTACACTTCCATATGGAATAAAGTCATGCAGTTTAACTTGTTCATTTTTGTTTCTATTGAGTAGTTACCTTTGCTAAGCGGGTTTAATCTTTTAGACACTATTAGAAGTTGATTATTGAGGAAGTTGTTCTTCTTGGAGTTTAAAGTTCAGAAACCACAATGTGGATGATTTATTGTGCAACATTTGATTTATGCGGGAAGTTCAGCCTACAAAAATAGTTACACTCAGTTGAAATGGAAGGTGGTTGTAACCAAATGTCTACAAACTATTTAGATAATAATTACATCGGCTTAAAAGTGATTATGTTCAGGATGTTCACAGCTGATATCTTTTTCTTGTATGGAAAGCCTAATATGTAGTTAAAAGTTTTTTTTTAACCACAGTTCCCAAGCTCTTGCCAGGGCTCAAATTCCAATTGTCTCCTATCTCTTTCACTTCTGGTCAGCCACTCTTTTCTCTGAGTAGAGGACACATTTCCACCACATCAAACGGGGTTGAAGTCCCTCCTCATGAGCTGATTAGGCAACAGCTCTCTTTGTATACTTTACATGCTGCTTAACGTTTTACCATTGCTGAGCAGGACATTTCTTCAGCTAACGGGTGATGGTGAGAACTACTTTTATGATATCAAAAGCATGTTGTTGCTGTTGTTGAGAGCACACAGGTCTCTTTATGTACTTGGTGGTTTCCAGCCGATGACCCTGCTTTGTCTCTGAACTGGTCCGTTTTAAGAAATCATTAACTGTACACATGGAGTCACGCTGAACTTTGGGTTGACTCTGTTTTACTTTTTGGTGTGCAACACTTGTGATTGGTGGTGGCTTACGTGTAGCTGTCCGGCACGTGAAAGCCGGTGAAGCAGGTAGTTTAGAGAGCTTTAAGCAAAGATACACACACGTGAAGGAGAACTTCCTTTTAAGGCTGTAAAATGTCCTCATTGAAGTCATGTTTTTATCAGCTTTAGTCTCTGTCCCATAGAAGTCCCCTGAGTTTGAGCATTCCAGTCTCTTAATCGTCTCTGGTAGTTAATACTTGATCAACTTTCTATTTAACTTCTGGTAAACCACTTGCTTATTCACTTCAAAAGACATGCTTCGTCGCACAAAACAGTTAAAGTCTCTTGTCTGCAGTGCTGCTGGACTGATTACATAGCAATCCACATAAGCTGATTAACATTTGATTGTTGCTGCTCAGCACTTTATCACAACTGCTGTAATTCCAAGTATTTTTCACAGAATTGTCTTTATGGGTCTGTGGTGTCCAGCTGATTTCCAAAATATGTTGGATGGGGTCTTTAGAAAAACAATACATGCGCACATAAATTCTAGCTTTGTGCTTAAACATTTGTGATTGACAATGCTCCAGTTTAAGCGCCCAGCCATGGTTCAACGTGTGGCAGTCATTGGAGCAGGCAGTTCGGGTCTGGCCTGTATAAAGATCTGTGTCGATGAGGCGCTGGAGCCCGTCTGCTTTGAAAGCAGTGATGACATTGGTGGCTTGTGGAAATATAAAGTAAGTGGCTGGACTCTATCATCCTTGATAGTACTGTACATTTAGGTGCTGCCTAGCACGTGTCTATCTCCTTCTGCACGATTACTGCAAAGTGTACTAGCGCCAGTCATGTTTTTATTGACTTCAGTCTCTGTGCCCACAGGAGTCAGCTGAACCAGAGCGATCAAGTATCTACCAGTCTTTGGTAGTCAATACCTCCAAAGAGATGATGTGTTTCAGTGATTTCCCGATGCCCGACGACTATCCAAACTACATGCACAACTCCCAGCTGCTTCAGTACTTCAGGCTCTATGCTGAGCACTTTGATCTGCTCCAATACATTAACTTCAAGGTTACTCCCGTTTCATCGTTGCTGTAATTTCCATCCAACGTTAAAAGCTCTTTGTGTTTTATAAAACGTGCGTGTGCACACTTCAGACCACAGTGAGGAGAGTTGCTCAGAGGCCAGACTTTGGTCTGTCGGGTCAGTGGGACATACTGACAACCAACGAGAGTGGTGAAGAAGAAAAACACATCTTTGATGCTGTACTGGTGTGTTCGGGCCATTACACCCATCCAGCCGTACCGATGTCTGACTTTCAAGGTGATCAAATGGAGGCATTACGTTCAGTATTGTTTTTGTTACTTGGAATTGTCTCGGAATAAAAAACCTACCCTTATCTGCATTTTTATCTGCATAAAATGTCCTGCCCTAGGGTACGAAACCTTTCATGGGAGGTGTCTCCACAGCTGGGAATACAAAAATGCAGAGGAATACAGAAGAAAGAGGGTGACGGTGGTTGGCATTGGCAACTCTGGAGGAGACATTGCGGTAGAGATCAGCAGATCCGCAGAGAAGGTAGCGTATCACCGATGTGTTAAAGCGCAGAACCAGTGTACATGAATTAACTATCGTTAGACAACACGCCAATGCATCTCTTTGCTCTTCTGCATTTTCATGCACTCAGAGCTAATCTTCTTTTCCCTGCCAGACATTTCTCAGTACACGCCAGGGAGCCTGGGTGATGGGCAGAATGTCTAGCCAAGGCCTTCCTCTGGACATGACAGCTATTACCAGGTTCAACAACTTCTTAGCAACGGTGCTACCCAAGAGTTTAGTCAACTGGGCAGCAGAGAGAGCACTGAACCATAAATATAACCACAAACTGTATGGTTTGAAACCCAGGCACAGGTAAAGAACACTAGATTTTGGTTGCTGATTGAAATAATCCCACACAGTTTGGAAAATATCTGTTCATCAGCTATTAGAGGTTCTGCCTGATACTAACATGATAACATTTCTTGGAGGTTTCCATTTACAGTACAAAAAGGCATTCACAATCCAAAGTTAATGTTGGGAAATAACTAAATTCACAGTTTTATTCACTCTTTATTATTATTTCATCATTTATTTAGCAACGAGACATACAATGTTAGTACTGTTAAGTTTACATGATGATTGCACAGAAAACTCGAAATATCAAAAATATTATTAACTCAACCTATAGTTCCCTGTCTTCGACAGACTCTTGGACAGAAGGCCTTTGATCAATGATGATCTTCCAGGCCGAATCCTTCAAGGGGCAGTGGTCATGAAGTCCAACATAAAAGGATTCAGAGATACGGGAGTCATATTTGAAGATGGGACTGTGGAAGAAAACATAGACGCTGTGATCTTTTGCACTGGTTATAATGGAACTTTCCCATTCCTGCCTTCATTCCTGTCCAAGGGACCTAATGGAGAGCTGACACTGTACAAGTAAGTTCAGGTATTAGAGCTGAGCCTGAGAGGTAAAAAGATTAAAGGACTCCATGCCACGGATTAGTTCTGTCTAATCAATTTTACAGTTTCTGTACAAAATGTTGGGACATACGATACTTTGCTTTAAATGCTCTCTCTTATATTACTTAAGGAAACATTTGTATGAATTTTTCTGTAAAACCAAGCAAAATTATTTTCAAAGCTTGATTTTAAAAAACTCTTTGGATCTGTGTTAAATCCTAAAATTACCTTAATGTGGCTGCCAAAATGTGTAAGAATTTCTCACAACTGTATATTCAAATCCTACATGGAGGAATGAATGATTGCGCTTAGATTATAACCACAGACTCTAATTGAACTTTGTTTTCATAATACAGAAGAGTGTTTCCCCCATCTCTGCTACACCCAACTCTTGCGATCATGGGACTTTTCCAAGCAAAAGGACCAATTATGCCCATTGTGGAGATGCAGGCACGCTGGGCTGTTAAAGTCTTCACAGGTAAACTCATTCCAATAAGAAAAGGATAGGCAAAGAAAGATGTAGTATCAGTTGGTAGGTTTTATCTTTCAGGTGCGAGCCATCTGCCACCCAAAGAACGAATGCTGGAAGTCATTGAGTCTGATAAAAGACGCAACATGCACAGGTAGACGTCTTTTGCCGACTGAACCCTGAAGTTCAGGTCAAAACTAATCTCATAATGAAAGTAAAAAACATTCTGTTGCTTTATCAGCTACCCCTGCCCCCAGCAGGCCGCTCTACAGGTGGATTACATAACATATATAGATTTCATGGCTGCAGAGGTCGGTTCCTTTTTGGACTCTGTGAAATTTTGTCACATTGTGCAAAGTTGTTTGATTTAAAAGGCATTCTCTCAAACTTCTGATCACAGGTGGGGGTAAGACCAAACCTCTTGAGACTGCTTTTCAGAGATCCTGTGCTCTGGGTAAAGATTTTCTTCGGTCCTTGCACTCCATATCAGTACCGTCTCACTGGGCCCGGACAGTGGGCGGGTGCCCGAGAAGTTATCCTCACTCAGTGGGAGCGGGTCGCCCAGCCCTTCAGAACCAGAGCGGTACCGGAACCAGAGGACAGGACATCTGTCCTGAAGTGTCCCTGGCTCATTGTAATTGGAGGAACAGTTATAATGGCTGCACTTTTATGTAAACAGAAGATTCCAATTCTGCAACATGCCACTGCAATTTGGGGCGGTGGCAAAACTTTCCTAAGGAACTCATGGTTGGATAGTTGATTAAAGTTTGTTTTTATGTATGTATGTATGTATGTATGTATGTATGTATGTATGTATGTAT
>JABUIW010000023.1:10814823-10917641 GCA_013363375.1 Menidia beryllina | reverse complement strand
ATAGATAGATAGATAGATAGATAGATAGATAGATAGATAGATAGATACATAGATAGATACATAGATAGATACATAGATACATAGATAGATACATAGATAGATACATAGATAGATAGAAATCAGTAGGTTTTCATTATCTCGATAGTGTTAGATTGGTTCTTTAGTTGGAAGCCTGAGAATAAACCAGAGTAGATCAAGAGTACAACTATGAAATTTATTGGTCACAAGCAAAGTAAATCAGCGTTGGGCTCTCACAGACCAAGTTCCCGAAGGATCTCAGTCGGCTAGAGCCTCGATCTCCGGGTTCAATGGGCAGTTATCCTCTGGGCCGGGCCTCAAAAAGGGAGGACGGCTGGGCGTAACAGAGTGTTATTGGCCAGTTAGCTCTGACGTGATCAGGCCAGAGGCTCCTAATTTATGAAGGTTTCAGTGAAATATGCTAAGAAAGTGTGTGTGTGAATGTTGACCTTGAAGACGTGTATCTACTGTGACAGAGAGAGGAGGAAGAGGAGTAGGCACAGCCAGAGAGTTTAACACAAAAGTATAATTATAAAGGGAATAATATGAATCTAAAAAGGAATAAGACAATCAGTCATTTACATGGATTAAGTGATAGCATACTATGCTAAAGTGAGTAATTATAGCCCAATTCTGACAATAGTTACATAATTGTATTGTTTTGTTTTCTTTGAATACTTTTAGCTGTACAATTTATGTTTGGTTATTACAGAATCCATCTTCACAAACAGCATGTAGTTACTGAAAGTGGAGTTCTTTTAATCTATCTTAAATTTATAGATATCTATTGGGCCCTCCCTTGTGGCCCAATCGTTGAGAAACACATGCCCTCTTTGGAGCCTAAATGCCTGCTAAAGTGCCCTCTTGTAAGATGCGTTATATGGGCCTTTTTTTTCTTTCCGCCCCAGCTCTTCAGAAAGCCAGTACACACCACTAGTAGTTAGCTTATTCAGTATTTCCTGTCTTCTTAAACATGTTAAAAAAGGAACTGAATGGTTTCAAAGACAGAGGAAAATTATTTGAATGATTTTCTTTGAGTAAAATTACTTATAAAGAATTTGTTTTAAATTTACTGCTGAGATTTGGAGCCAGTCCCTAAACAAGACTTGCAAGTTTGAATTAATAGAGGAGCGTTAAACTAATATTTAAGAGATGTATTTAAGAAAAGCTGGAACACAAACCTTAAACTCTGAGCTCGTTAAGCGAATGTGGGCGTGTACACTGTGGCCCACTTTTCCCTGGTGGAAAACAAGTGAACAGGAGCCAAAAATACTGAAGACTGCTCCTGCTCACAGGCCTGCTCCTGCCAAAGAGGACTATTCATAATCTGAGCCTCATTTGGGCCGTTCCACATTCCTACCAAAGCAAAAATAAACAAACCTGAGAGGACACACAAAGGATTACGTTAGTGTTAGACTACAGAACTCATGGAGACAATATTAAAAATATTTTAGCTTATGAATTCAACATATATAAAAATTAAGTGCACAACATTAAAAGAAAATATAAATTACCCGTACACCCGCTTTATGTAAAATATTATAAAGGCTGCTTTGCGTTATACCTCGTGTTTCTCAACTAGTTTATGTTTTGACCTTCACTGAAAAGGAAACCTTTGATACCTTGATACGGGACAATGTTAAAGTGACAGTAGAAACTAGAAGGAAAAAGGAAGAGAGAGCGAAAAAGGAAGAAGGAAGGAGGGAGAAAAGTAGAAAAAGATTTTAAAAACAAACAAAATTTGAAATGTAAACTTCAAAGAGCTTTACATATGACTCAGAGAAAAAGAAAGAAAGATATGAGGAAGGAACGAAGGGAGCAAAGAAGGAAAGAAGTTAGGATAGAAGAAAGAAGGAAAGAAAGATCAAAAGTTTTAAAGAAAAAAATGCATTGAAAATGTAAATATGTCAGCATTTCAAATGTTGTTTCGAATATATGACACTTAAGTCAGAAAAAGAAAGAAAGGAAGGAAACAGGAAGGAAATGTGGATATCTAAGAATTTTGGCCATACATTCAGAAAGATATAACCAAGGCAAAATTATCAAAGAAAGAAACTAAGAAAGAAAGTATTGATTTTACGGTTACTTTTTACGGTACTTAAACAGAGCACGTTACACGCCCCTCTTCATCATCATCATCCCTGGCAGTCCCACAATGCAGCGGGGCAATGTATTAACATGGCGTCAATGGTCGCTGTTTTTACCAGGGCCGTTGGATTTGGAAAATATTATGTGAAACAGAATCATGGAGACCGCTGAACACTAACTCCAAACCAACTTAAAAGCTCAGAGTAAGTCACGTCTTCCTCTCGTGTGCTTTAAGAGCTGAAGGCGCTTCCGGTTGTTTCTAAAGACTTGATGTTGTGTGGAAACTGAGTGCCAGTGTTATTTATTTCCTGAAGCTAGCTCGACCGGGCACAGCGGCTCGTGTTGGTTAGCATACCGGGACGGCTAACAGCAAGCTATTTGCACTGAAAGCAATTATTACTGTTACGCTTGTACTATGATGCGTTTTGATAAAATTACGAGCGTTTCTCTCCGCCGCGGGCACCGGTTTCCCCTCAGCCCGCCCCCCAACTAATCCTCTCTGTTTTGGAAGTTGGGCTAACGGTAAGTCCCGGTGTGGTGTTTAAGTCTGTTTCCTTTCTGAAACAGATGTTGGGCTAGTCGCGTCTGGGTGTGTGTTTAAGGAAAACGGCCGTTCAAAGCTATCCAAAGTTAGTGCTAAACGGCGAGCCTCCGGGCAGATTTACGCCTCTGTGTGGGAGGTGTGTTTGTGGGCTCGATCACTTTCGTTTTAACTGAAATGGACTCCGTCATTTTAAAGAGCACTATCAACTGCGTTAAAACTAAATTGAAACTCCATAAAACAATTACTTTCTCTTCTGAATCTCAAGTTGCTATACTTTGATGTCTTATTGCTACGTTTATAGAAAAAAATACACACTTAAACCACAGTTCTGCCTCTTTAATTCAGTAACATTCCACATCTGAAGGTCGTTGAATACACCTGTAAGTTTTTGCTGATTTAGAGTTTATAACCATGATGATTAAAAATCATATAACTCGATTATATTAACACATTCTAAACCACTGAATAAATGTTAATATCCCAGTTATATATATAAACTAGTGTTGCAGTGTTTATTATATGTAGGACACAGTGATTACATGTAACATGAGAAAGATTGTGATTCATAACCCTTTATGGATCATATCCAGGTTTATGATCACATAGTCTACAGACTTTTTAGAATTATTCAACATCTCGGTCACTTTGCAAAAGTTTACAAACCTATATGGGGTTTTTATAATTCACAGTATCCCGCCTTTTGTTTAGAATCAAAGCATAAATGAATGAGTATTTGAGCAACACAAAACAAGGATGCTCTTAAAATCCAAATCTAATCCTAACCAACATGCTTCTGAAACAAAGTGTCCCATCATCTTTATGGGTGGACATGTGACTGCTTATCACTGTGTGATGGATTTTTTTTCAGGATTTATTGACCTTACAGCTAATTAAAAGTATCCCCACAGAGTGATTGAGACAGCTATGCCCATAAGTTATTTTTAGACAAATGTATTTATAGTCCTGCCCTTCAATACTGTGTTCAGTAGACACTGTAAGTCATCCTTTATTTCTTTATGTTTCCTTCTAAGCTGCCAGACTTTCTTTAATCTTTTAAAGTGGTCCAGAGCTGCAGTTCTCCATTTGTTCTTTAGTCATATTTTCATGCCAAAGTTCTCAACATTATTGAAGCAGTGTGGATCCTCTGACAGAGAACGGGACAAAAGGCAGCCCACATCCAAAGAAGAGCTTTGGGATGTCCTTCAAGAAGCCTGGAGAACTGTTCCTAAAGACTCCTTAAAGAAAGGACACAGAGCGTGTCTCAGTTTGGGTGATTTTTGCTGGAGAAACTTTCCTGTTTCCATCCATCTTTTTAGTTGATGTTTCTTCATAGTTGGCCTGATGGCTCTAATCCTCTCTTCTCTCACAGATTTTAGGTGTCCGGCCTCCCTGGTCATCTTCTCTGTGGTGTTGACTTCACCGGGGACACGAGCAGCAGGAACGGAGGGATGGCTGATTCAGTCAGTCCGGTGAAATTAGTGAAGCAGTCCCAGTCCAGAGGAACCAAGGCTTTGTCCACTCACAAGTCAAATAAAGAGACTTCTATGCAGAGAGAGGGCACCAAGTCTGCAGCACACAGCAAAGAAAAGGATGATTATAACTCGGGCAGCAGCCAGGTAAGTGGTGCTGCGGGCAAGACATTCACAGACAGCCCTCTGGACAAGAAGAGGGGGCGGCCCACCAGACTGGCCAGACTCACCGGAAGAACCAGTTCCGGGGAGAGAGGTAAAGGCAGAGTGGCCAGCTCTCAGAACCAGCTGGCTGCAGAGGCACCTGAGTCCAGAGCAGCTGTCTCTGTAGACAGCAACTCATCGGCAAACAGAGAGAGCAGCCCTCCTGTTGCCCCTGGCACACCTGAGAAGGGCCTCGCCGGGCAGTCCAGGAGCTCCACTGGAGGCCTGGCCAAAGAGAGGCCGCATGGTGGGTGTGAGGAGGTCTTCTCTGGTGTGGTTCAAACTTCTTTCTGAAAAGCTAAAAGCTCCATCTCTGCTTGTAGTGGTGAAAACCTTGATGCATCAGTCTGCTGAGGAGGCTGCCGAGGGGAGGCCTGCTGTGGAGGAAGGACTCCTCACGGAGCAGCAGCTGGGCCTCCGACAGGCTGAGGAGCGCCTCTACAGAGACTACATCCATAGGCTGCTGAAAGTAAGGAGACACCCGCTGCCCCCGTCCAATGGTGACTTCCAGCAAGCATCACAACTGTGACGTCACATGAGGGAAATACTGTCACAGACACTTTTTGTGTCGTCATAATCCTTAAACTCATATTGTGTTCAGCATTTTCTGGTTTTGAAAACAGCTTCCATTCTTTCTCTGATTGTTCTGGTATAATTTTGCCAGATTTTATGACACTTCTTGGTTTCTTTACGTGTCTCTGTTTTTTTTTTTTCTTTTTTAAATGTATTGTCTTTTTTCTGGTAGTTTTGGTCAGAATCTCTTTGGTTATCTTGTATCTTCTTGGGGTTATTTTATGTCTTATGGATACATTCATGTGTTTTTGAAGACTTACTGTGTCTTTTTTCTGTTTGTTTATTGTCAGGGTTTCACTACTTTCAGATAACTCTATTTGTAACCCAATTCCCACATTTCTATTCAAATTTCAGCCAACTCTCTGGGCTTCTCAGAGAAGTCAGAAATAAATCAAGCAGATCATTAAACTTCTACACTATCCTTCGATTCATTAATTTTAGGAAATTGATAGAATTTGACATCTTGGTAAGAAATAATAATATACATGAATATTTTGTCATTTTTTAGTAAAAAATATGTGAAAATGCATTGATAACAATTACAATTCTATTTGAGTGTTAAAATCTCATTTGGGCTGGAGAGCATCTACATACTATTAACGATCACAAGAGTTATTCTACTGCTCATTTGCATGTTGGAATGATACATTTATTGTTTTTTTTATCAATTAATTATTTTTGTTGCGTCTCTGAGCTGACAGCCACACTGCGGATGAGCGCGCACATCTGTCTGATAATGCCACCACAGCACTTCACACCTGTGCTGCTTTGAAGTGAAATACAGACGTGGTCACCGGTCACCCCCCCCCCCATCACATCAACTTTCATGTGCCATCAGGAAAGCAGGGCTGGTCTGAAAGGCTTTAAATTGCCTAAAAACACAGATGACTCCAATCATCTACATAATGATTGATAAATTGCTGGCAGGCTTTTCATGTTGGTGCGTCTGAAAGCTGTTTGAGAGCCGCTCACGGTCTGGTTTGCTCTGTGGATTCGAACGACACAGACAGGTTTCACCCAGACATTGAGAATCGGTTTCATCCAGCTTAAAACTCTTAAAATATAGAACATGCAAATTCATGGTTTCTGTCCTTTTTCTAAGAGGATATACACTTTCCTAATTTGATTAACTAACTTAAATATTGACCATTTTAACTCTGATTACTTAGTTAGTTATTTTTCTGACCAAAAGGCTGCAAGTGCCTGTTTGTTTTTTACCCGTGGGACAGAGGAGGTGCTCCTCACTGAGCAGAACGAGCCCTCAGTTTGTTTGCCAACACAAATGACTATTTTACAGTAAAAAAAAAAATTGTGAGCACAGATTGCAATTGAATTGATTCTGAGGAGATATTTTAGTTGTTTGTTTGCTGAAGGTGTAAGTAAGTTTTTGTTTCTTTCTCTGACCTGGTTTTGTGTTTTTTCTGTCGGTGTCTTCTGGAATCATGAACACGGGTCGTTGGGCTTTGTCTCCACAAACTGATCACCTTCTCCTCTTTTTGTTTCCACAGCAGTCCCCCGAGTACCCAAACTATCAATACTTATGCAAACTCTGTTCGGTGCACATCGAGAACATCCAAGGGGCACACAAACACATCAAGGAGAAGAGGCACAAGAAGAACATAATGGTAAGCGATGTTTGGGCCGTGGTGGCCGGTCCTCGTCAAGTAGGGGAGAAAGTTGCTGATTCTGGCTGTGGCTTGTTAGGAGAAGCAGGAGGAGAACGAGCTGAGGGCTCTGCCGCCGCCCTCTGCCGGCCAGATGAGGGCCGTGGACGCTGCCGTCCTGGAAACTGCCAGGCAGCAAGGGATCTCAGAGGAGGACTTTGAGGTGCGGAAGGCTGTGGTCACCAGGATGGAGGAGATTATAAAGCGGCACCTCTCAGGTTGGATTTCTTTTCTGTTCTTCGTGTCAGGCGGTTGCACAAATCTGTGTGTTATTTCTGAGTCCCAACGTGTGATCTTGGCTTTTCCAGCATGCTCGCTTCGTCTTTATGGTTCCTGTCTCACCCGCTTTGCCTTCAAGACCAGTGACATCAACATCGACGTCACTTACCCCTCCACCGTAAGCCCCGATCTCACAAAGTGGTGGTGCATGTGTTCAGCCCATCTGAATCTCTCCTGTGGTTTTTGTTTTTGCTTTTGCTCAGATGACACAACCCGAAGTCCTGATCCAGGTGCTGGAAATCCTCAAAAACAGCCGTAAGTTTGTGAAACTTATATGGAACTTTGCCTTCTCCTGTTACCTTGAAAAATGTTGACATTTTATGAGGAAAATGAACAGAAAAGGGGGCTTATTGCTTCAGTGCTGCTTGTCTGTAAAGTGTCCAGAGTTGTTTAAATCTTAACATTTGTTCCTTTTTCTCTCCTCCAGCGGAGTTTTCTGAGGTTGAATCTGATTTTCATGCCAAAGTTCCTGCTGTGTTCTGTCGGTGTCGGAGCAGGTTAGTGTAGCTTCAACGGCATTAACACACAGCCGAAAGCTTAAAAAAAGCTGCCCCTCATTACTACTCAGACCTTTTTTATCTCAATTTCAGTCCAGTCCTTGTAGCTGAGCATTTTCAGAAGATTGTCTTTTTTTTGTTAAGCCACTTAGCTTCCAGCTGTGAATCATTCAGGCGCAAAAAAGGCCTAACTCAAGGGATGGTTCAGTGTTGTGTCTACACAGAACAGGCAACTTAGCAAAGAAGCTATTTAAATTGGCTCTTTAGGCTATTTGTTATTAGCAGCCTGTTAAAAATACTCATCAGTTTTTCCAATTCTCTAGTTGATGTGTTAAAAAATGCCAAAGATAACACAGTTAGAGAGAAAGAAAACTGAACTTTTAAAGGCCACATCAAGCTGATTCCCAAAAAGCTATTGGCTGAAAACTTGGTTCAGGCTGTGCTGGAGAATAAAGGAGCTCAGAGCAGAGATTCAGTTTAAGCTGTATGGTTTTGACGCGTCAGCTCAGAGCACCTTTACATTCTGACTTTGTTTCAGTGAGAACATGTTTGTGTCTTTTTCTCAGCGGCCTGCTGTGTAAAGTGAGTGCAGGTAATGACGTTGCCTGTCTCACCACCAATCACTTGGCAGCCTTGGCTAAACTGGAGCCCAGACTGGTTCCACTGGTTCTGGCCTTCCGCTACTGGGCACGGGTGAGACTGGTCGGAACACCTCATCAGAGGGAGGCAGCCATAAAGTCTCAGTTTACTCTTGTTCTCATTGAAACGGGTCAAACTCCTCCCCTTTGTGCTCACAGTTGTGCCACATCGACTGCCAGGCTGAAGGTGGCATCCCCTCCTACTCCTTCGCCCTGATGGTCATCTTCTTCCTGCAGCAGAGAAAGGAGCCCATCCTCCCCGTCTACCTGGGCCGCTGGGTGAGGCAATCTGTGTGAAAGACAGCTTCCAGTCCTTCCCAGTGGTTTACATGTGGCACTGGAGATGATGGGAATGGTGGATTTGAATCTGCACGTGCTGCTATGGGTTCTTATTTCCAACACTAACAACAAAAATATATTTTAAATGAACTTATCATAGTTTTATAGTCAGCCAGACAGGAAAGTGAAGTGTCAGAGGAAGCATATTTGGTCTGGTTGAATAATTAATTTCCCCCCCAGGTCAAATTTATATTCATAGTTCCACAAATGTAATATAAAATAACCTATGTAACCAAAATTTTTTCCACTAAAAGCTAGAAATCCTCTGTATCGTTTATATAAGTTTAGATAAATGTGTTCTGAAATATCTTGTGCCACGAGGAACTCACCTGGTAGGAAAAGGAAGGAGCATTTCAGTTAAAAATAAGAGTAAACTGCAGTGACAATATTTCTCTACCTGGTTCAGGTTTGGTCTCTAAATTGCAGGAAATGGACCAAAGCATCACTCCAGTACAGACAGATTCTTTTTCTTGTCTGGATAAACTCTTGAACTCAAGCTTAAACAAACCAGTTGAAGCCAAAGAATTTGAACGGCTCCTTCTGCTTTCTCCACCACAGGTTGAAGGCTTCGACTTGAAACGCGTTGATGAATATCATCTGACTGGAATCGTGCTGGACACGTTTGTGAAGTGGGAGCACAGACCTCCGAGCTCCACAGACGGACGAGGGGAGAACCGAAACGAGGACCGGGGAGAAGGCAGATCCAGAGCTGAGCAGAATAAAGCTGATGATGTTAAGTATTCAGAAGGCAAGGTGAGTCGGAATTCAGCTTATGTGATCTAGTGCTGCGTAAAAGTTTGTGAAGCCTTCAAAATGTTCTATGTTTCTGCTTAAATACGACATCATGGATAATAGATCGAAATTAAACAAATGAGACAAAAATATTATACTAGGAATCACTTTATTTTCCAAGTGTGAGGAGGCAATGAGGTCCTGTTTTAACTGACCTCTGCTGCTTTCTGTATAGAGTCGCCTCACCATTGGTCCGGCTAAAAGGGCCACGCTGGGCCAGCTGTGGCTGGAGCTCCTCCGCTTCTACACTCTGGAGTTCGCTCTGGAGGAATACATCATCAGCATCCGCCTAAAGGAGCTCCTCTCCAGGGAGGGGAAGAACTGGCCTCGCCGCAGGCTCGCCATTGAAGGTCAGAGAACATGTCGTTGGAAAACTCCTCCACAATCTGTGCAGATTTTCACAACATAGCTTAATGCCTCCATTTCCACTTTTCAGATCCTTTCGCCTTGAAGAGAAATGTTGCTCGGAGCCTGAACAGCCAGATGGTGTTTGAGTACATCCAGGAGCGCTTCCGTACAGCCTACAAGTACTTCGCCTGTCCTCAGAAGAGGGGCGGTGGAGGACGCCAAAGCGCAAAGGAAGGGGGGCAGGGTGTGAAGAAGGACGCTCGTACGGACGAAAATGAGCACAATGGAAAAAATGAAAGAAGTCCGAGCGCTCCGGGGGGGTGTCGGGGCTCGAAGGAGGCCAAAGAGCCTGACAGTGATGATGACCATGGTACAGAACGGTCCAGGAAAAGGGATGAGAGGCCTTTAGATGCTGGTCTAATGGACATGGTGCTCAATGAACGGAACAAAGCCTCCCTCTCCCCCAACGGCCTGCTGGACAGTGACGAGGAGGAAGAGGAAGAGGAGGGAAACAGGGTTCCTGAGAGGGCCGTGCCCCCGACATCAGAAGACGACTTGCACTATATATTTGATAAGATGATTTTCACTGGTGGGAAGGTAAATATTTGAAATAACACTACCCTGTCTGAACCTAATGTTTAAGCAGGATTGTTCACCAGTTTTCATTCATCTGGAGCCTCCAACTGTTGCAAAACATCTGCGTTTAATTACACGCACAGCTGTTTATAACTAGGTAATATCTGTCTGAGATTCTTCCTGGTTTTTTAAAGTAACAAATGACTTTCTGCCCATTTAAGAAAAACGAAAAAAAAAAACGGTATACACACAGGGTTGTTCTGTGGCTGTTTGCAGAATTTATCATGACACATGAGTCATGAAGGACAAAGGCTTAAACTCCCCAAAGCAGAAGTAATTCACAAAATGTCTGAATTCTGCGATTGCTGCTAAACCAGCATATGGAGCGCTCCCTCTGATGTTGGGTTAATGTGTCACCGCCTTCTCCTCGCCAGCCTCCGACCGTTGTGTGCAGCATCTGCAAACGAGACGGCCACCTGAAAGACGAGTGTCCCGAGGACTTCAAGAAGATCGAGCTGAAGCCTCTGCCTCCCATGAATGAGCGCTTCAGAGAAATCCTGGATGGACTCTGCAGATTGTGCTACTGTACGCAGTTACTCCCCTTTTTCTTCCTGTTTCCTGGTTTTCTGTCTGTTGAAAGCACCATGTCACATTCTTTGCTCTTCTGAAAGTGAAAGTAAACATAAAAAACATTTTAGGATCCAAACAGATGAATTTGGATGTTTGTGGCTTGAGACTCTGGATTTATTTTTTGTAGATGAATTGTCCCCTTCCCATATTGAGCAGCAGAAGAGGGAGCAGATCCTGGCTGGCCTGGAGTGGTTTATAAGGAAGGAGTACAATGGTGAGTCTTTAGCATAAACTGAGGACAAAAAGCAAACTCAGTCACGCCTTTTTGTTTAGTTTTTAAATTTGTTTTCAAATCCACAGAAAAAGCTCAGCTCTGCTTATTTGGGTCCTCCAAAAATGGTTTTGGCTTCCGGGACAGCGACCTGGACATCTGCATGACTCTGGAGGGTCATGAGACTGCGGAGGTTAGCAGAAAGCACACACAGCTATTGGATTAAATAACCTGTTCTCTCCTCATATTCTGCCTTACGTTTGGCTTGGGACTTTTCAACAGAAGCTGAATTGTAAAGAGATCATTGAAGGCCTCGCTAAAGTGCTGAAGAAGCATACAGGTGAGTTCAAGATTGGCTGCTGATCTCTTTAAATTTTTGGCGAGCAATGGCGAGTGATTAACTTATTTTTTCACTGCGGCAGGTTTGAGGAACATCCTGCCTATCACCACAGCTAAAGTGCCTATCGTGAAGTTTGAACACAGACTAAGCTGTCTAGAGGGAGATATTAGCCTTTATAACACCCTGGTGAGTGGATAAGGCCTCAGGAAACACTCCCCGGTCCCTTTTGTTGAGTGTCTGTTGGGAATTCACTGAAATGTCTCTGTAGGCTCAACACAACACCAGGATGTTGGCCACATATGCAGCTCTGGATCCACGTGTGCAGTTCCTGGGGTACACCATGAAGGTCTTCGCAAAGGTCTGAATTCTCCCTAAACTACTCCTTTAACAACTGAGATACACAGAATAAAAGAAGGAGAATGGCATTGGTCAATTTCCTCATTAATAACCCATTATTATAAAAACTCTTTCATTTTTAACTAATTTTCAAGTCTTTATGTAGGCAATTTATAGCTGTAGAAAAAAGGCCTCCTCAAGTTGTATGGATTGGGTGATAATATACTGGATGAAATACACCAAATGTTTTTGATTGTGTACTTTAAATTAGTCTCCCAGGTAGGGAAATGAGCCTCTTCTATGGGCACTCATTGCTCCATTGTGCTGTATTTAATCGGACCCTCCAGAACACACAAGGTTTATTTCATATATCAGTGCTGACTCGCCTTAAAATGATAATGAGCGGAGTTCTGTGCTGATACAAGACGCAGCCCCTCCCTCATCATAGCCATCAGCATGCAGCTTAACCATCACGGGTCCCTAAATTGTGCACATTGCTCCTTCACTGTTTCCCAACCTTCCCTGCTCCAGCACACCTGCTTCAGATGGATGGGTCTCCATCGGCCTTCTGCAGGGCTCAGGGCATTTAAGCCTGCTGTCTTGGAGCAGGAAACGTAGATAACAATGGCAGTGTGGGGAAACCCTGCTTTAACCAGCTTCTTTTGGTCCTCTGCTGTGCTGTTTGTGCTGGCAGCGCTGCGACATTGGGGATGCCTCCAGGGGAAGCCTCTCCTCCTACGCATACATCCTGATGGTGCTTTACTTCCTCCAGCAGAGGCAGCCGCCAGTCATTCCCGTCCTGCAGGAGGTACCAGCTCCCCTTGGTGACTTTGACTCTGGGCTCGCCTCTAATCAGATAAAAACAGCTGTGTGTTGTGCCCGCAGATCTTTGATGGTAACGCTGTTCCCCAGAGGATGGTGGATGGATGGAACGCCTTCTTTTTTGACAACCTCGAGGATCTGGTGAGCTGAATTGAATGAAAGTTAATTTTCCCAAAACGTCGCCTTGAGGTTTCAGGTTAAACGTGGCTGCCGGTTGTCAGATGTTTGCTTCTTCTGCCCACGCAGCGGCGGCGTCTCTCTGACCGTCAGCCCAACACGGAGTCGGTGGGGGAGCTGTGGCTGGGGCTCCTTCGCTTTTACACAGAGGAGTTTGACTTTAAGGAGCACGTCATCAGCATCCGGCAGAGGAAACGCCTCACGACGTTTGAGAAACAGTGGACCAGCAAGTGCATCGCCATTGAAGGTGCATGCACAGCTCCGCCCCGCCTCAGCCGCCTCCCTTTTCCAGCGGGACTCACTCTCTCCTCACATGTGTGTTTTCCCCTCAGATCCCTTTGATTTGAATCATAACCTTGGGGCAGGCGTTTCTCGGAAAAGTGAGTACAGATAACTGTCGTCTTGTTCTCATTGTGCAGGTTCCCAGGTTTGTTTCAGGGATCTAAAGAAGCACACCCACAGAGAAAAGTCTCATCGTTCCCACTATTTAACCTGTTTTCTTATTGTTTTTTAACATAGATAATCATATTTAAACATGATGTGCAGGGTTTCTAGGTGTTGGTGGCAAAAAGATGGTGAATGATAAATGCTGGCCAGCTTTTTAAAAAAGAAGCTTCCTGCCTTTTGTGTGTCCTTTTAGCTGTGATTAAAACAGTGAAAATCAGGCCTTCTGCTGTAGCTCTCTGCTGTCACACCTTCATTCAGCCCCCATTAGTCATTTACCACTCAGCGTGTCAGCACTGGTGACTTACTCCACTGGGAATCTGTTAATGTGACACTTTTTACAGCCTCTCTGTGTCTACTGCTCTCATTACAGGTCTTTACCTCCTTGGAGACTCTTCCTTGGAGTGAATTTCAGCTTTATGTTACTGTTTCTGCTTCCTTATGCTTCCTCCTTTTTTCTCTTCCAGTGACAAATTTCATCATGAAGGCCTTCATCAATGGAAGGAAACTGTTTGGAACACCCTTCTTCCCCATCCCCGGCACTGAAGTGGTACGTCCCCCCGGGCTCGGCTGCTCCTCTCCCACATGCCCTCACTGATATTTGAAACTTGTGTTCTGCTGCAGGACTACTTCTTTGACTCAAAGGTGTTGACAGACGGCGAGCTGGCTCCCAACGACAGGTGCTGCAGGATCTGTGGAAAGATCGGACACTACATGAAGGACTGTCCAAAGAGGCGCAGGTGGTTGTCTGCAATATCTGGAGAGTCCTGGAGCATATTAATGTTTTGTGCCCATCTTTAGATTAGTCTAGGCTGAGCGTCAGCCAAAAAGAATCTCCCTAATTTCCCCCCTCTGAGGTTAAAGGTTGAGGTTGGATAAAGTGGATTAATTCTTTAGAAGTGTGTCTCTCCACCCCTGAACTTACCATGAACCCAGTTAGACTGCGTCATTGTTTTCAATCCAATCTCCGCCCCCTTTACTCTATCAGCTGCCTAACCATGAAAATATTCATGATTTGATGTGTAATAGCTCTGACTGCTCTTCTGTTGCAATGTTTTTTTTTCAGGATGAAGAAGAAAGAGAACGATAAAGATGAGGATGTGAAAGAGGAAGACCGGGAGACCAAGGACAGGCGCTGCTTCCAGTGCGGGGACCCGGGCCACGTCCGCAGGGACTGCCCCGAGTACCGCCACCTGAAGCAGAGGAACGCCGGGACGGCAGGTTGGCCTCTATTCACGGGGGTTCTGGGCTTTAGATGTTCTTTCTGGATATCTACATCAGTGATAATGTTGGAAAACCAGAAATGTTCAAAGCAGCTCCTCTCTCCCTCCTCCGTAGCTCCTCACGTGGTGCGAACAGTGGCGAGCTCCCAGTCCATTCCCGTTCCCCTCTCAGCTGCCGACTGTCCTGGAAGGACCAGGCAGTCCTCTGAATGTGTGAGTTTAGGCTTCTCATCTCTTCTCCCAAAAACCTGAAACGGGCGACGACGTGAGCTAAGTGTTGTGCTTTCTGTGTGCAGTCTGACAGCCGGCAGACTCCGCCCTACTCCCCGCAGCCCGCCGCTGCCCCCCAGAGTTCCTCCCAGTCCTCTGGTTCTCCTCAGCCCTCCCACAGCAAAACCAGCCCAGCTGGTGTCCAGAAGCAGCCGGCCCACCCGCAGGTGCCGCTGCCTCTCTTTAGCTTTCCTACCTCCCACCCAGCGCAGTATCACCCGGGGGCGCTCACAGCTCTGGGGCTTCTTCCCTCCCACCAGCACCACCCACACCAGTCCCAGGGGCAGCCTCACCACCCAGTCCACATCCCCTCCACGTCCTGGCCTATCCACGGCCCAGTCCTCACTTCATCTGCTCCCACCATCCCCTCCCCACCCGGCCTGAAATTCGCCCTGCGTTCGGCGTCGAGTCCCAACAGCTCGGGGGGGAACCCCAACCCCATGAATCTGAACGACCCCAGCATCATCTTCGCCCAGCCGGCGGGGAGGCAGCTGGGCATCGGGGGGCCAGGACTGGAGGCGCACTGGCACAACCACTTGGCACAACAGGGCTCACTCATGGGAAATGGCACTGTGGTCAAGTCAGGTATTCACCGGGTGAACTTTGGGGCATTTAATGACACAGTAATGTGCAAAGGTCTCCTCCACTCTCATTGATTTATACATCAGCACAAAGTCAGTAAGTTTGGGGAAAAATGGGCAGAAGTTTGGTGAAACATGGTCAGACATAAACACAGCAAAATAGTCTGATTCTGCAGTTTACAGTGAATCTTTGCTCAGAGCTCCTTTATTCTCCGGCACAGCTTTAACCCTCTTCAACCAGCTCTGTGTCCTTTCACACACTGCACACCATGCTGGAACATGATAGTTTTCAGCCAATAGCTCTTTGGGAATCAGCTATAATGCTGTTTTCTGTCTATCAAACTGTTATCTTTGTGTGGACATACCACTGGCTCATCCCTTGAGTTATGGGCCTTTTGTCTGCTTGATTGATTCAGTGACTGATAATTTTTGCTAAAAAAGACCATTTGAAAAGATTGAGGAAAGTCTAAGAATATAATGAAATTATAGCGGGAACAGGACTTTTGCTTTTTATTATATATAGACAAATTTGTACCTTACTTATGATACCTCTTATGTTTAGACTCAGAATGCCTCCAAAATGCAGAATATGCTTTGGTAACATCCTGTTTTTAACCAGCTTGATCAAAATTTGATCAAAATCTCCCTTTATGTTCTCAGAGTCAGGCCACCAAGCCCAGTCTGTCGGTGTAAGCCAAGGTTCCCGCTTATGGGAGCACAACAAACCCCCCCAGTACACCCTGTCGCCCTCCTGGCCCTACAGGATGCCCCAGAACTTCATCCAGCAGGGAAACGGAGGCTTCCAGCCTGGAAAACCCTTCATGGCTCCAGGTCAGAGATGAGAAATAAACAAAACGTCAGGTTTTACGTGGCAGTTGAAACTCTTCAGCTGTGCTGAGCCTGACCTTTTCCTTTCCTTTAAAGGCTCCGTGGTGCATCCCAATCCAAACTTCCCACTGGTCCCTCACGTCCGGCATCAAGTCAACCTGAATTTTATCCAACAGAAGAAATAAAGTTGCATCTTTTTAATTAGGTTTACGGTCAGTAATGAAGCAAAATCATGTACTCTTTGCATCACATGAAAGTTTTTAAAATGAATTTTATCATTTTTGTACAGTTTTTATGTTTTTTTTTTTTTGTCTCATTACATTGATTTGTGATACAAATGTCAAATATTTTAATACCCCCGTTTTTGAGGGGGTCCAAAAGTGTTTTTATGTTGTGTGTAAAGTAAGGAGGAAAGATGCAAACCTTTATTTTTATCAGCTGTGTTCAGACTTTGCTTGCAGCTAGATGAAGGCTTTGAATAGATGTTTGTTTTAAAAACAATCTAACGTGTCCCCGCGAGTATGTAGTGCCAAAAGCAGAGCTAGCAAGAAAAAAGGGAAAAAAAAGCTTAAAGATAGAAAAAGCTACAAAAATAAAGAAAAAAGCAAGCAGCTGTGTTGTGTGTCGTGGTTTTATTTACTTCATGAACGCTCATTTCAGCAGGTCCGAGGAAAATCTGCTCAAACGGCAAGTTAGGTGCTCCATTTTGCATTCCCACTGACTGAAAAGGTCCCTGGGAGTGTGTTCTGCTCTTTAATTACTGCCCTCTTGGCGATTCCTGCTCACGATCTGCTGCACGCCACCAGGGGGAGCTGTCACATACTGCCAGGAACCCAAACTGAGGAGAAACCAAAGCGGCTTTTCATACTTCTCGTTTTAACCGGTACGGTCAGCTCTTTCTCCTACAGTCCAGATGTTTAGACCTGCAGCTGCATTGTTAAAACAGCCGGAGCTTCGACCAAAAGGAGCTGTCCAGCCCTGTTTGTAAAAGCACGACCGGAAATGGCGTTTAGTGCCTATTACCTTTAAACATGGAAGGAATAGAGCTGATATAGTGTGTTCTGTTTTTTATCCACTACCCATGAATTACCAGCACGTGTGTCCTGTCAGTCAAAGATGCTGAAGGTTGGATCACTGGGTACGATGCGGTGTGCTGCACAGCAGGAGGCCTTCCCGAGGGCTTTTTCAGGGCCTGTTTGATGAAACAGACCCCCCGCTCCTGCTTCAGCTTCAGCAAGGCAGGAAGTATAACATGACATGAAAAACAAACTGAGCAGGGCAGATGATTCTCAGTGGGTTCAGAGCAGAGTGTTCACATGTTTGTTGTTTCACACCCTCCAGACCCATGTGTTGGATCTTATTTTGGGTTGCTTTGTAGCCTGTTACTTTCTTTTTAATAGGATTGTTTAAAATATGTAACCAGCGCAGGGTAATCAGATGGTTTCCTGAGATAGGAGCAACATCAGAGCCCAAACCCACATGAGGAACGAGTGTTTCATCTTCTAAAACAAGGAATTAGTCAGGTCTGCATTGTATATATTTAGAGCCCTGCAGTCTTTGTCCTTTAGAACACAGAGACGTTTGAGAAGATGGAGTTGTATTCAGATGTAATGGTCCTCTGACAGCTTTAATCTTAACTCACGCACAGGGACTGACATGGTTGTGGTAGTATTGGCTCAATTTAAGTGACGTCCACAGGGTCCATAGGTCTAAAGGGTTCAATAAGACGTTGGTCCCCCCTTCGCTGCTATAGAGGCTTCGACTCTTCTGAGAAGGCTGAACACAAGGTAACAAGATCTGTTTAATCTAAAATTCAGACCATTGCATCTTTATAAATGAGCTTGATATCCAGTTTCAGAGGAATTTTGGTGTAATTTGAGCCACTTTTGTCTCTTTAACCTGAAAAACTCCACCCCCAGTTTGTAGCACAAACGCCTAAAAGGACAAACTCAAAAGAAAAGGACTGTAGCTTCTGAGCTGGCTTCACCTGAGGGGTAATGACAGGATGAGGCTGTCGGCTCTCTATCATTAAACATCTGTTTCATACTTGAAGAAGACGACATGAAGTCTCACTTTCCTACAGGTTTTTCCACGCACTGCACCTTTAAGGCCTGATCTAGGATCCTTGGAACACTTCACTGGTTAAAGGTACTTCCTCTGTCCAGCTGTGCCTCGCTACAGAAATGAACGAGAGAGCTGACTTTAATTTCATAAAAACATTAATTAAAAAGATTTTGCTAATTAAATTTCCAGAGCTGATAAGGACACACCTTTTGATAAGAGGGCTAAGAGGAGATAAAGGGTCTAATTACATTAATTAGTCTATGCCTGAGGGAAAAATCTGAGTCAATAAGTTCTAGCTTTCTAATCTTTTCATTGAGAAAAGCAGGAGGTGGGGTTCTGTACAGCTTTGGGTAAAGCCACACGAGGCCGGCCTCCCCTCTTTCGATTTGCAGGTATTAAGACGTTAAACTGTGGAACCTGGATTTAATGTCCTGCTACCACTGAAGCCTGAAAGTCAAACACAAATCTTTGTAGGTCCAGGTGGAACCCAGAGCCTGTTTGCCGACGGGTCGGTCCTCCACGGCCGCGTGGTTCCTCGGGTCCGCTGAGTCTGAACATTATGAGGAGAGCAGGAGAATCACAAAGAGCCGCTCACTTCTTAACCCATCTGTCCTCAGGGGCCTCTTCCAGGTGTTTTGGTTTGATTACTTTGTGTTTTTTGTGTACTTCTGTGACAGAACAGTTTCTTTGAGGTCATTTGGTTACTTTTTGTGGTTGTTTTGTTTGTCTTTGTGATTGTTTTCTATCTTTATATTGGTTCACGCAACACTGCCTCATCCCTTGAGTTAGGGGCATCATCTCCGCCTCAAGGATTCATAAGTTAAGTGGCTTCACAAAGAAAAAAACACACTCCTCTGAAAATGCTCAGCCACAAGACTGGACTGGAAATGAGAGAAAAAGTAGAAAACGTCCTAATATCAGTGTTTGCATAATTAAAGAGGCAGAAACTGGGAAAATAGTGCATTATTTGCAATTTTTGCCAAAAATCTCATCATGACTTTGCAGACAGGCTGAAAGGTCAACGTGTAAAAGAAATACAACGAAATGCGGACACGTTTTAGCTGAATAACCACCACAGCTGTCAGACAGCCCTCACCAGGGATTCTGTGTCTTTTCTAAACCTCACCCTGTCGGCTTTTCTTACTTAAGTGAGTCAAACAAAGTTAATTAACTTTGAAGTCACTGAGTCACAGAGCCGAATGTGCGGCTCATTTTCCGCTTAAAAATCCGAGAGAACCCATGAGCCGGAGTGTGTAGAACCAGTGGTGATTTTACCGTAATTACCTTTAGTTCATCTTGAAAGGTCTGGAGTGAAAAGAGTCACTCAGATGGGGAGCGACTGCATAGTCAGATTATCTTCTGAGAGACGTTCAGCCGCCTGCGTCTGATCCCCAACGATCAGCAGGGGTCCCCCTTCACTCCCAACCTGAACAGGGTTTGCCTTCCATAGATAACAGAAGTCCGGGCTGGCTGAACATGCACCCAGTAGCTGAGATAAGGAAGAAAATTACACAAAGGGGAAAGAGCTCAGAACAAATAAAAGCAACACTGCAGGGTTTTTATCTGCGGGCTGAAACCTCTGTGGACGTCTCCTCGTTTGTCTCCGGAGGGTTTCTGCCACGTATCCGAGACAAATTGATCACTTCTTGGGTCATCTTGGTCTCGTTAACCTTCGCCTGAGTGTAAATGACTTGTAGGATGGAACAACTGTGTCTGAACACAGCGGGCTCTGCTTCCCCTCACCGGCTGGGAGGGGGCGCATTGATCAGAGCCTGGCGTCCGGGATCTCCAGCTCTCCTGCTGCGCTCTCAGCCATCCATCACCTGTCCCACTCCGGTTCACATGGCAGTGTCATTTAGCATCTTTATAAATGCCTCCTGCTCCACGCGTCCGCACAGGAAACAAGCGACGCACAGAAATGTCCTTCAGCGGTCACTTTCCACAGGACGGAGCAGGCCGTGAGGCACCTTCACAGACTTGTGGAGCAGGAAAATCAGCAGAAAAAGTTGTCGGGCTTATGGAAAATGGCTCGGCTGCCTTTTCAGGAAAATGGGGTTGGGAGACGGAGGAAACCCAGCAGAGTCCAAATGACCCCCACATATTGACTCCTGATCAAGAAGCTACTTTTAGAACAGAGATTAGCCCCCAAGGTTTGGCTCTTTAAAGCTTTTGGGGGAAATTGTTGGCAAACTGAATGTTGGACCAGCTTTGTAGTTCTGCTGGTGCAGATTTTGCTGATGTCTTTCTTCCTTGGCGTTGTGTTAACACCAAACTTCTGCTTGTACAGAGCTGCCCACACTCTCTGAGGATCAATAGTCAGAGCCCTGATCAGCAGCTGCTGGATGCTGCTTCACATGTTACTGCTACTAAAATGTATTTCTACATGCTTTTAAATCGATTTATTCACATTTTTAAGCTCTATTTGCTCTCCAATCTACACTTTATAAATTCTGTTAACTCACTCTGTTGATTCTAACCTCTGAATTGATGTGGAAGCATAGGGAGGGACCTAGATTTAGTGAAATAAATAAAACAGTGTCACACATCATGTTTTTTTGTTCATTTGAGGTTGAATGCAGCCATAATTAGTGAAGAATATGATCTTTTAACATCATGAAAAGTGCCTAAACTCTCTTTCACGTCATCAGTCAGATGCCTGGTTAGTTTCTCATGAAAAAATCTGGAAATACAATTTCTTATAAGTCTTATCAGTTAAGTTGTTTGATTTGGTCGACTTTAAATGTGCTGAACTAAGTTTAATCTGAACTCCGGGTCACCTCCTGCTCAGGCAAATGAGCAGGACGGTAAACAATAAAGTGTAATAACATCAGAGGACTATAAATCCTCCTTTTTATTAGGCAGGCTTCCATTCCAGGGGTGTCAGACGTGATCGGAGGGATCCGCTCCACCATTCAGGAGCTCTAACTCTGTTCCCCGCGTTAAAATGCAAATTGCTTTTCCTGACCCCACTGCGGTGGACAGGGAGGGCCGGCAGCCTTCAAAGTGACCTGCTTTCTGCCTCTGAAGGCCAGACGCTGTGAAGCAGCCCGGAGCTGATAGGGTGAGACAGCCGGGCAGATAACGCCGTCCATGGCAACAGAGCAGCCAGAGAAAACACAGAAAAACACAAATATGCCCTCTTTTTCTGAATCTTTAACCTTAACGCCAGTTTTTCACATTAACTGCTCCTCACCTGTTCCGCATGATGAAAAACATGAAAAAGGCAGCAAGTCTCCATCTTTAGGGGTGAAAACTAATGAATCCAGGCTTTCAAAGCTGGAAATGGAGCCATGAATCTGCACATCCTCACTGAATGCAGAATTCCTGATGTTCTGATGGAGGTTTCTTCCTGCTTCTGGTTCGGACGGAGGTTTCTGTCAGGATTCTTGCTTTTTAATTGTGGCTGACATGAGTCAAACTCGAGTGAATCTCGGTTATTTCAGCTGCTTTCTGTTTGTGTGACTCCTCCTTTCCTACGTTAGCGTTGTTCCAGTCCCCCGGCAGCATCAGACCTTCTCAGCCGCCTTCCTCTGAGGAATTAATTTGGGGTTAGTGAGCTGATGCCTCGGCAGGACAGCTGCGAGCGGAGGCCCTCTCCGGGCTGCCTCTGCTGCCTCTTATCAGCCGGCTGGAGGAAACCCAGGAGACGGGAAGATAAACGGCTGCACGTGCGTCCCCAGGGAGCGGACAGGAAACACTCAGATCCAATCAGCCACCTGCTCCTTCCTTTAAATGACTGTCGAGGCGAAATTCTCCCAAAAGGTGCGAAGATCACTTTGGTGTTTGAATCCAGATGTTGAAACAGATACTGGTGCTCTGCATAGCAGCAAAAAGGAACAGTATATCTAGAACACGTCCTTATCGTCCAGCTTCCCTAACCCCAAAGTTTTAGATCTCAGAGGCCATCGGGGGTTATTTCATTTGGCTTGTTACGTTCCACTTTGCTGTTCTTTGAGCTGCTGTCTGTTTTAAACGTTAGTCCTCAGTTTGTAGCATAATCCTTTGCCTTCTCTCTGTCTTTAGACCTGTAGTCTCTCTACTCATCAACCCTCCCAGAGAACCTTCGTTTGGCTTCTCAATGCCATTTTAAGGCCTCCAAATCATGTGAACAACAGAAGTTTAAAAACAGCTGCTGGTCTGGCCGCCATTCTCCCAAATGACCCCCGAGGGGGCGGGGCAAACTGTGAGCAAAAAGAAACCCAACTCACTGATCGACCAGGACTGAAAACAGCTGTTTGGGGTTCTGGGGTGCACAGCTGTCCAGATGTTGCTCCGTGAAGAATGACGAATGCACCAGCACCCAGAAAAACAGAAGACAGTGAGTGGCTACAACAGAGACAGTCACAGTATCTTTACATTTCTGATTGTCAGAAAACAGAGTTCAAAGGCTATTTGAAACCTTTGGTAGATTCTTCAAGCTTTATTCCATCCTGGACCATTTTGACCTTTCTGTGTCGATATCTTTTGAACCTCAATAAATGTTGCAAATTTTATTCTTGTAATAGACAATTCTGCTCTTCTCTGATAGGCTACGTGGCCACCTTCCCACTGGAAGAACTCACCTTTGATCCAATATGGTAGCTTTGAGGACACAGTCTAAAAGATACTTTCTGGGGAATTCAGGTGTGTCTTTTTCCCTTTAGTTTTTTAACTACAGTGTCCTGTCACGTTTGACTCTCCGTGGAAATACCTCTGAGAGGATAGAGGAGGGCAGAGATTACTTAGAGAGTGTAGAAACCTTTTGCTTTTACTTTAATATCCAGGATGTAGAAAGCATTCTCATGCAGCAGTGCGTGCCACACGTCGGCCATCGGGGATTGGCTTAATTGGAATAATTTCCAAATCAATCAATTAGCCTCCTCTGGCCTTTCCGCTTGCAGCAGAAAAAGGTCTGGAAGGGATTATTTATCTGCTGTCAGGACAGTTGTCAGGCGACGGGACAACAAACGGCAGCAGTGTGTACTTTGTGCGTCCTGCTGGCTGGTTGAAGGGGGAAAAAGGTTAATAAGGACATCTCCTCTTTACCGAAGAGACGGCGCCGTCACTTCGGCAGCCTGGGCGCCCGGAACAGGTCTCCGCCACACGCGGAGCAGGAATATTTTAGAATATTAATTGCACACTTAGTATGCTGTTGTCATATGGCTTTTATTAGTATTCCATCAGCTCAATGAGGTGTGAAAGGGCCAGATGCTGCGTCCTCATCTATCCCACTCCCATTCTCGTCTTTAGTCAGTTATTAGTGCAGAGAGTGTCAGTCTGCTCATCTCATCAGCGCTCCCGTGTCATGTATTTATTAATTGGACCAGTGAGTTTGAAAATGGTATAATAACACCCTGATCTGACTAATCAAAGCCATGCTGTGTCAAAGTGTGGATGTTATTTGCTGCGAGTGGTGGTTTGACTCTGTTTTTAGGAGGCACCTGTTGACCCACACCCCCCCCTGTATGTGGGGGACTGGGTGGGGTCGTAATTCACCGCCCTGCATGTGACACAAACCTGATGCTCCAGGTATTTCCTACCTGGCCATGCGAGTTTGAAATACTGATCTGGTTTGAATCCACGTTAAATCTCCTCTGAGACTACCGTTGCTTTTCCTCCTTATCACTTCCATCACGTATTATTTGAATTCCTCAAATCCATTACCCTTTACTGTGTCACTGACCTTCTGAGTCCATGTTGTATTTGTTAGTTACAGCTCTCATGAACGGAAAGCTGTTCACTCCCTTCAAGAGCCAAAAGAAAAAGTGATAAATATCATGGATTGTGACTATATTTCCACTTAAGGACACTTACAGGCCTGTAAAGGTCAGCTCAGGACATATAGGAGCAATTAAAACTCAGTCATTTCTTTTAAATGTGCTGATGGTTGGAGGTCATTGGGTGAAGAGTGTACGCACATTTTAAAGTCACTGATAACCTCAAAGGCATCAAGGGCAACGCATTAAGTATCCAACTCGCTAAGCTCTCTGTTTTATGTTAATAGTTCCAATTCCAACCTATGAACCATTTTGTCAGAGCAAAGTTTGGAATTATGTTCCATTTAAATCTGCTACAGAAAGTGGAGCCAAACTCAGGGCTCAGTTTTTATGATGCTGGAAGCATCTCTGTCTTTAATCCAACTTTATGGAGCCACCTAAAATATACTGTGCGCAAATGAGACTGTGTTTTAAGGTCAGAGTTATTATCTTTGAAAAGTTTCAGGCCACTTTTCATTGTCTTTGGGTGGAGAATGATGTCTTTTGAGGGCTTTAAAGCTGCCTGCATCTGTTCGCTGGCTTTCCAGGTCGGCTTTGATGTCATGACTGCAGCTTCTTGCGCTTATTGTTTTTTAAAGTTGGCAGACTGATGCTTCATGTAATCGATGCAATCATTTACAAAGTTTTGTTCAGTTTGCAGCCCGGCTGATTTACGTCCCTGGAAGTGACTTTTACGACGACGTTGGAGGTGAGAGTCAGCCAAGCACATGAGTGGAAGTCTTCAATAACATTATAACTCTCTTTTACTGCACTCCGGAGCTGAGAGCTGGTGGCTGAAAGCCAGGCCGGAGACGCAGCACCTAATTCTCCTTCAGCACTGTCGGTGTCACGACTGCTCCCCGGAGAAGGAATAACCACAGGCGGCACACTGAATATCAAAAGCCATGCCATATTTACACTTATTTCTGCAATATCTAGTATAATAGCGCTCATGTACAACACATTTTAGCTGATGTTGAAAAAAAAAGCAGAAATTGAACTTTGGAATTTGGCATATTCTGAGTTATTTATTTTTCTTTAACTCATTTATCTGATACTCAAGTTGATTTATGGGATTATATTCAGCTTTCTATGGAAAAATGGATTGTGCTTCAGAACAACCAGCAGACTTTGTGAGCTAATTTAAAGATGATTCCCTGTGTGTCCTTTGGGATCAAACAAAGTAACACAATGAGAAGTGATTTAAGAAATTGGGGAGCTCCGGCTCAGTCCCCATACGAAAAATTGCATTTGTGACCTGTGTGTGTGGAGTCTAAGAAAATCAAACCTTTCCTAAGTTCAGGAGCCAGTACTGATTTATTGAGACATATATATATATATATATATATATATATATATATATATATATATATATATATATATTTGCTTAAGTGTTTGAAAGCTGCAAAAACTCCCCAGACTATGACTTTTTTGGGCTAGGACACATCCGAATATGCAGTGAAGCAGAGTTCTGTAGAGTTTCCATTAAAATCTGTGGGGAAGCAGCTTGGGATGGCTGAACTTTGTCCTCAGTATGATTGTAAGAAAAAAACTAAATTGAATCTATGACCTTTGAACAACATTTAAGGCTTTTCAAGAGTGAGATAGAGCTCTGCCAACTTCATCACTCTCGATGTCACTGTTTTTACTCACAGCAGAAGATTTGGAAAACAGACAACTCGGACACATTACAAACGTTACAACATATGCCAATTTATAGTTTCTATAAGGAGCATTGAGATTTTTTTTTTGGACTAATTCACGGTCGCTTAAACCCTCTTTCTCCCCCATTCTGCTGGTCTCCAGCTCCTCCACATGCCTCCATGCACAGAGCTGTAGCCATGTGATTGGCTGACAAGTTCTTCATGTTAAGGAACTGTTGAACAGGAGTACCTGATAAAGTGAGACCTCCATTCTCCAAGCAAACACCGACGTGCACCGTTAAACTGTCCCGGCACCAACCCAACACCAGAGATCAAATGAAAATGTTTATGGCTGGGGGGGTGGATGATTGCCATTTATGGCCGTGGCTTCAACAACACTGGAGGAGATCCAATTTTAGCTTTATTCCTGGTTGTGAGGCCAGTTGTTTTCATCAGTGTCACAGCGTAATAACATTAAACCAAAGAGAGCTCTGCGAGTAAACCCGCCTCACTGAGCATGCTTTCAGCTTCCTGTCCTCCATCAGTTTGACAAGCAGAAGGGGTGAAATGTGACCCAAGGGGAAGGCCGACACACACCGATGCTGTTTTACAGACAACAATGAACAACGCCATCATCATGGGGAGTAATTACAAACAATAAAAGTTCATTATCATTTAAACAATCCAAAATTGAATATTCACTCTCTTCCTCCGGTCTTTGTATTCTCAAGGTGACCCAGGAGAGTTAGAATACCATCTGAAAGGACATTTTTTGTAGTTTATCCTCACCTATTCATCATCACCTCCTCGTACATCAATCACCTGAATAGGATGCAATTAGCTTTAGTAATGAACTGATTATAGCGTAACTGTGGGCTGCTGCTCCGCTTTTGGTCGGTTTTAGTTTATTTGGTACAGTTTAATGTTGATATTGTGCTTGAACCCTCACAGTTAAAACCTTAAACAACAGAAAAAAACTGTGAAAAAACACAAAGATAGGCCATGGCAGTACAGTTAAATGAGGGAACTGGACCTCCACATGTCAGTACATGGAAACGACTCTAATTGATGGAATCAAAATTTGGATTTTTCAATGAAACTCCAGCATGATTTGCAGCCCTTCCCATCAGTTTTTAACCATCGCTTTCAGAGGAGGAGGGAGATGATCTGCAGCTGCTGGTTGCCATTCTTTCACATGGGCAGAAAAAGCAGGAGACAAAGGAAAGGTTGCTGTCCGACCTTTGGCCTGCTGCTCATGCCTCCTTTGCTCTGTCACTGCACAACTTCATTATGAGTCACCGGAACCTGATTAATATTCCACAGATTGGGACATCGTGGAGTCAGAAAGCTGAAACCAGCAGGAATGTTTTCCATCCTGATCTGTCCTGGACTATACATGCTCAGACTATTCTACTCGGGGTACCCTCTGCCTTCAAAACCGATGAGAACAAAGGGATTTGAAGAGTCGGGAGGTAAGTCAGCCTCTTAATGTGTCCCGCTTTTGCCTCTGTAACAACCCAATTAACAAATTGCTGACAAAACTGTGCCCCAATATGCTACTGTGAATGAATTATTCCAGTTCTAGAGGGTCCTGTAAAGCTATTGAGGGCAGCAGTGAGCGGGATTCTCGCTGTTTTCCGGCAAGTGGAAACACTAACAGGGACGCCCCTTCGCAAATAGAAATCCTGTAAGTTCCCAGAGGCGTCTTTTTTACAGTGCGGCTGAGCTCATGTGGCGGCCACAGCTGAACCAGAGGCCAAGCACATCTGGAACAGAGGCCCCCCCTCAGCATTTCGATCCGAACCGCCTCTCCCACATGAGCTTATCTGTAGTTTGCTTTGACCTCGGTTAGATTAATAAAAGGCAGTTTCAGAGAAACCTTTTGTGGCAACGAAAATACCGCAGCACCATGTTTTCCCCTGGGACTCTCTGCTGGCCTCAGCTGATGGTTGCGTCCCAGTGATCAATACCAGTTTACCACATCTGTCATGTGGGCAGTGAAGGTGCCTCTTTCAGTGAGCGGAGGCTTTGACATGTGCTAATGAGGATGTTAGCCAAATCTGCAGCTGCTTGGAGCCTCAAAGGCAATAAAAAACATTATTTTATCATTTTTTTGGAAATGTGAACGATGCATCCTGTTGACAAAGCTATATAAGGGCATAAAAAGACAGTTCCCGGTTAACAGTGCACTGCTGTAGGCCCTCTGATTCCTACTTTCTTGTAGGAAATCTCTGACTTCTTATACTTCTTTCTTCTTCTTCTTTTTGCTCTGCAAATTATTTTATACACTGTTTTATCACATTTAAAAAAAACAAAAATCTTTAACCAGATGTCTGGAATCTGTACATCTGCTACCTGCTTCCATTTTCTCTTTTCTGTTCCTGAAGAGTGCTATTCACCAATGTGATCTGTTTTTGGTCAGTTGTTGCCCTTGTTGTCCTCTTTTGTCATTTTGGGTAATCATTGGAGTTTTGTGTCTGCTTCCATGTTCTAACATCTGGAGTTACACATGTATTCTCAGTGGCAGATTAGAACAACAAGTGACTGATAATCAGGATAATTGGCGAAAAAAAGGGCCCAAACGTTTAATTTAGCTCAGGGTCCCCTGGAGGCTGGGGCCAGATATTTTAGAGCAACATTGATTCAAGGAATATGAACATGTGGGATGTTGCTGTGAGGGAAGTTTGTGATTTTAAAAATATGTCATTAGGTGAATTAAATCTAATTTCATCAGTAAGATGCAGCAGTATAAAGACTTGCCATCCCATTGAATAATAAACCCAGTCTGTGATCCCCCTGGCCTGCTGGTGTCCTCCATCACTGATGTGATAATGGAAACCTCCGACAAATGGGCTTGTTTTTATTGGCCTCTCCTGGCTGTCTCTCCCCTGATGAAACACATTTGTTTCCACCGTTTTTTGTTGTTTTTTTTTTTTTTTTTTACTCCTCAGACGTTCTTGCAAAGAGATAGTCTTTTCACAGCTTCCCCAGGACGTGTCAATGAGACAGAACCTGTTCCCCGAAAATGTAATTATCACAAATCTTCTGCAGGCTGAGCTGGGAGCTGTGTAGAAAGGGCATTCCCCTAACACTCTGCGGGGGACAGTGCCCTACCTAAAGGAAATAATAGTAGGAAAAAAACACATTTTTGGGGTTGCATTAAAGATATTTGATTGTTACTGGCTTGATCAAGTCTCAGAAAAGTTGGGGCTGGTCCATGTTGTCATTAGTTCTGGATTTATGGTAGAGCTTGTTTGTTATTTCTGGGTTTGGATGTTTCCTGTTATTTAGTCACATTAATTCCAGTGTTTTTCTTTTCCTTATTCTCATAGTTGGTCTTTGTTTTTGCTTCCATCTGTTTTCGTCTCACCTCTGTTTGGATATGTTTTTTATTTCTAAATTGTGTTTCTCCTCTAAATTGTCTAAGTATCCATTCTTATCTTCTTTTTTCTCTTCAGTCCTTTCGTCATTTTGGTTTGTCATTTAATTTATTTCATGAGTTTGTGGCTGAGTTTTTGCTTTTACTCTTGATGTCACAGTCTGTATTTTTCCCTATTGAGCGTCCTCTCCTCTTAACTTCTGGACTGAGGAGACAAGCAGAGGGACCTTTGGGAGTTGTATCTGTCACTGTAATATCGTGTGGCTTCATGGTAGAGTCCCAACATTTTCTGTTTTATTCATTACATTCTGTTTATGTTTACGATCCGTTTCTTGTCATGTGTTGAATTTCTTCTGGCAGTTTTGTGTCTTCTATTGTAATTTTCTGATTAGTTTGTTACTTTTTCTCTTTTTTGCTCCACATTTTGATATTTTTTTTAGCTAGTTATTGTGGTTTTGTCTCTGTTTCTGGTCTGTTTCTGGACTTATGATGCAGTCTTGTCTGTTCTTTAGTAACAAACATTTCTGCGCTCTCAGCATAGAATTTGAAACTACACTGATCTGTAAATCAGTGCTTTATATATCATTGTGAAACTTGTAGATATAGATCAGTTTCTATGTGATGAATGTACTCATTTGCATCTCTGTGAGGGCACATGTGAGCTGGGAGGACTAACAGGTGACACAAAATCTGGATTTAACTCCCACAATCATTGTCCTCTGAGAGGATGAGCAGGGCTGGCTTTAATCACAGATTGAGATCCCGTTCAGTGGATTAATTTAAAAAATGGGCTGCACTGTTTGCATTATGATCTTAATATTCCAAATGAGAGGAGAAAAGAAGCAAATGTATGAATTTAGGAAGAGAGCAGTGCTTATCTGTCATGAGGTTCATACTGCTGTTTTAGTACATTTCAGGGTCTTTTTAAAATGGCATATAATCTGCTAACATCTTTACAAAGAAATAATCCATATGGATACAATTTTACATCAGATAAAAAAAGATGAAAAAAATTGTTGGATTTAAATCCAACAGAATGCAATCAATTGGCAATTAAATATAATTATTGAACAATATTTCTTTAGTAAAAAATCCCAAATTTAAATGAGATATGGGTGTCTCTTTAAAAACTAGTTCAAGCATCATTAACCATCTGTATTTTCTTTAACCAGATATGATTTCGATTTATTTCCCCATTTATTGATCTGTTAGACCTTATAGGGATTATTTTAAATCCACTTTATTTAGGCAGTTCTGCTGCAGAAAACAGTGCATGTGAACAGAATAAGAGGCAGATCCAAACATCAAGAGCTGAGTTCACACCAGGGGTTAGGAGGGAGAAATGTCAACCCAACTCTCCACCTTTGTTTGACTGACAGCCTGTGGAGACACTGTTTTGTTTTGCTGTTATTTCCGTGCACCCATGCATTTTATTGGTCAAATTACAGAGCTGCTTTCAATATTTAAGCAAACCTGAACAACAGTATCCCTCTGACCCATGGTTTGAGCCTCCCAAAATACAGCAAGCCAATTTCATCCCAGCAGTGGAAAATCAATATGACCTGGTGTCCTGTTTACCTGCAGAATATCCGAGGAGGAATTGGGAGAAAATGACAGCAGACCTGTTCCTGACATGACTACACTGATATATGTACAGTGTGGGAAACCCAAAATTGGTTTCAAAAGTAAAAAATAAATGAAATGCATGAATAGTAACAACTACAGACAGCAAGCCTGTGTTTCACTGTTAATAAAACTCCTTTTTCTGTCATTTAGAGCATCAACAATCAAACATAATGGATCTGTTTAAAATAACTACAAAGATCATCAATCAGTGGTGGACTGGCCAACTTCCATAACATGCTGCTTATTTCAGGCTGGGGTGGTCGGCAGATTTCCATTTCCAGCATTAGCAAACAGAATCCTTCCATGGTAACCTTTTAGCTAATTAGTATTTGGTTGGTCTTGGACTGGAAATTCTAATTGAAAGGAAAGTTTCTGTTTCTGCATTGACAGTTTGTGGCTTTTAAAAAAAAGTCCATTGAGAAACTTTCAAAACACACATTAAATTGGAGGCGGCCACAGCTTTGAACATCAAATAATCTGATGATTCTGTGTAGTTAATCTATTTGTAATGTGTCATTTTGCACCTTGTTTGAGGAAATTATTACTTCTGTTTCTGAGCTGTGAGATTAAATACTCCAGAGACATTTTGTTTAGTTTCTATTTTCCCCTTTTTTGTTAATTTCTTAGCTCATTTTTCCCTCCCAGGTTACATTAAATTACAGATTGTATGCCCTCTTTCCACAGTAATTAAGATGAAAACAGCAGAAACCTGTGGCCTGCGTTCATTTCCATGTGATTAAATGAATAAAAGGTTTTTTTTTCCATTTGTGGAAATGATAAACCCAAACTGAAAAGAATTATGCGGCAGAGCGACGGAGGTCTGATAATTTAACGGGAAAAGTCTTTGAAAAGGGCAGAAGGTTGTGGATAACGATTGAGCAGAGAGTGAATCCCCTGTCTGAGGTTTTCTGAGGATTAGGATCTGACACGAGACAGAAAAAACAGGCCGATCATGATGGTTTCGGGGAGAAAAATGACTTTTCATCCAGGCTGGCTGTGAGAGTGAGGAACACAAGAGGGCTTAATTCAGCCGGCAGGACGGAGGGAGGTGGAATCCAGCATTTGTCTGGCACGGGTCATATCTGATTAAACTATATGAGTCCGGTATGAGGGGTAATTTTCATCAAGCAGCCAGATAAGCCGGAGCTGCTCAGACATGGCTTCTTTGTGATTCAGCAGGACGGGATGGCAGGCGCGAGTCCTCCGATGCCGTTACAATCCCGGCTGATTAACAGAGAGGCTGATGCTCCTGCTCCTCTTTTTAAACCCTTTTCCCATTATGTTCCTCTCAGGTTATCATTCGGGGCTTGAAAGGAGTCAGGAAGACTTCTTTTTGGGTTACATATCTTTGAGTAAGAACATTTATTAGATTGAAATGAGTGCTCGGTGTTCCTCCTTTGGCCTTCATGAGGATGGAATCTCATCTCTCATGATGTAACACAAACAAAGAAATCTAAAAGGATATAATTTAATTTAACAGCAAAACATTCTGGCTTTCTAAGACATATCTCAGAGGGGAGCAAATTCAACTAACATAATCTTTGATTACGTTTTTTAATTTCAGATGAATCAAGTTAAAGAATTCCGGTGATTTAAATTTTTCTTTCAAATCACTTCAGTGCTGTTTTTATGATAGCTCTCATGTTTAGATATGTAGAAGACTAAAAAAAAAAACATAAATTAGTGGGGTTGAGGATGGAGCATCATCATGGACCATAAATTAGTGGGGTTGAGGATGGAGCCTCATCATGGACCAAAAAATGAACTCAGCGTCACCAAACCTGCTTTTAACTGATGGAAATCCAAAATGTCAGAGTCAAGCTGAGCATTTCCTGTAGGAAGAACAGGACTTCACCTGACACCAACCTGTGTAATGTAGCTGTGTAATGTTACACCCCGAACTGGTCGTCAATCTATCACAGGGCCACGCAGAGACAAATAACCACACACACTCACATTCACTCCTATGGGTCATTTAGAGGGTCCAATTAACCTAACATGCATGTTTTTGGACAGTGGGAGGAAGCCGGAGGACCTGGAGAGAACAAACGGACCCCACACAGAGAAGTCCTGGTTCCCCTGCGACTCGAACCAGGTAAAATGACGGTGATAACCAACACACCAACGTGCTGCCCCTTTAGCTGCTAATTCAGTTGTTGAAAATCCCTCTTTTCCAGCAGAGGTTCTTTGTTTTATTTTTGTAGAGGTTAATCATCTCCAGCAGATTCTTTAAAAGTGTTTGACTGGCTGTGTAGGGTGTTTCCAACATATGTTTGATCAGGGACTTTAAAGCCAGCCTGAAATTGTGAGCAAAGGCCGAGAAAGACAGCAAGAAATCATCCAATCACAGCAAGATATTGACCATCACTTTTCTTTAGTATCCCCAAACCGCTGGTTTTGTGCATGGATTTTGCATTACCAGCATAAAGGCAAAAGCTTTAAGAGGACATGAACTTCACGTCTTCCTGGTTGATGATGGCAAAAAAGCCCTCAGAAAGCCTTGGTGGCGTCCGCTGTGACTCACTGGATGTCATGATTGATTTAAGGGTCAGTAACTCCAATACATTTCCTCTGAGCCCATCTTAGGACGGCTGATTTGATCTTAATTGAGTCTGGTTCATCTTCCCAGGAAAAGGGAAGAAAGAGAGAAACGCAGTCCTGAGACATCCAGAGGTATGAGTCAATAAAACAGATATAAACATGCCTTTCCAGATAGTTTTACATGAGTTAAATGCCCCTGCTGTCTGTTCTTATAAAGAGAAGTATTCTTTTCCTTTATTTTTACCTAACAGCAACATTTTTCCTCTTTTTAAGGAAGATTCTCAGACATGTGGATCTACAGCTGAACCCTGCAGGGTCCAACATGCTCCACTAAATACCTGAAATCACTGCTTTTTTTTAACCCTCTTTGACATTGTGTCAGAATAATTCATTTATCTGGACTACTGTCCTTATCTCAATATACAAGTGTGGGAAACGAGTCTATTCATAGAGTAACGTTTGCTGTAAGCCCATCTTCTTGTTAGTTTTGACAGTTTTCCAGTTAAACTAAAGCAGGGAGCAGAAAGAAGACAAACAAAAACAAATAGAATCCGAACATTGAGTGTTTTTCTAAATGCGGAAACTTTACTGCTTTTACACCACTTTGTTCAAATCTTTTGAGTAACTTCAGGGTCACAGCACAAAATGAGTCACACTCACAAAAATTCATCTCATGTTAATTTCCCCCTCCAGTTGGGTTCAGGTGAGTCCATTTGGCCATTAAGTTCCACCCCCTTTTTCTACCTGTCAGCTGGGACAAGCTGCAGGGGCCCCTGTGACCCTGCAGATGAAATAAAAGATGGATGGGTCTACTTTTGGATCTGGAGCTGGAATCCATCACGATGATGTCAAAGCACTGAAATCATTCTCATTTTCCGGTGCCTCAATCATCGTTTTTTTTGCGTGATAATGAGTGAAAGTCATCTGATATCTGTCTTCTTAATCTCTTGCTCTGGCTGAATTCTGATCCCATAAACAAACGAGTATGGACTCACCGCTTTGGCTGAGCGTGGCCCCTCCTGGCGCTGGATATGCGGCTCCCACTTTCACCAATCATACATCTCAGATCCGAAAGCAGTGGAGGATGAGTCGTGACTCCTCCAGGTCCATCGGATCGCCCTGTCCGCGCATCCTGCAGGAGCAGGGAGGGCTTAAAAGCAGAATGCAGCGGGTAGCTGCTCGGCTCACCGATCCACGACTGCTGGCCGCATGTTTTTCTAAAGAAATCCTCGAATTTTACGTTTCGACCCTTGTGGATAACAGAGTTCTCTTTCATACTCCATAACTCGGAAATGTGTTGATTTCACTTCTTGAGGCAAACTAAACGCTCAAGGCTTCGCGTTGCGTCTCTATTCGTGCGTAAAAGCGTCGAAGAATGACGCGCTGTGCCTTATATGAGTTGAAAGGACAAGTTTTCAGGCGCACCGATGATCTCGGCTGAGGGGAAGACTCTGGCATCTGGAGGAGCCTCTGGGATTGAGAATAATTTCACTTTCGTGGAGCACGGGCTCGGCGCGTTCTTTGTGGATTCTTTGCGCCTCGGTGTTCCTGCTTGTCCACCCCTTCAAATCCCATGGAAGACACAATGTTTTTATGCAACACGAGCGCAATAAAGGACTGGAGCTATTTCCTGTCTCAGATCTTGCCCCTGATGAACAAAACCAGCGCTTTGGTCAGCATGGATAAAGCGGAGACGGTGACCACCACCGTGGTGACATCTCTGCAGCCGGACGGCGCCCTGAGTGCGAGCAACCCGCCTCTCAACTCCAACCACACTTCGGGGATAGTCTTCCAGTACTCTTTCTCTGAGAGTGACCTGCTCTACACGGACTACAGGACCCCTGTGCGGGAGTCCATCCCGCTGCCCAAAGCGGTGCTCTACCTGGTCATGGCAGCGCTGGTGGTGGTGGCCGTGGCGTACGCCATTGTGGGACACCTGGTCAAAGATGTGGTGAATGATTTTGTAGGTATGTTACCCCCTGATATGTTCTTCTGCATGCTCATACAGTCCGAATGTGACAAGCAGAGCTTCTAAAACTGGAATCACTACAATAACCAGGGAGTAAAGTATTCAAATGTATTCATACACACACTTTCCTGCAGCTGAGTAGGACAAATGTTCCTGTTATTCCGGATCAATTGATGCCTCTTTAAGGTAATTTTCCTTCCCTCCCTCTTTAAATTCTAAGTAACGAATGCAGATGTAATGAATGCAGCCCTGCTCTCACATCACGATGACCTTGTGAGGGAGTCCTGACAAACTACACCATCAGCAAGTGTGTGTGAAACGAAGAGGAGCTCTGCTGTTTTTCTATTTTTGAAGAGCTTCCAGTGAGTGTTGCATAATTAATGAAAGTATGAAACAGAGAGTATATTTTTAGGACCGTTTTTCAGAGAAATCTCTTGGATGGATATTTGAATTCTTGAAAGCAGGATCGGGGATTTCGGAGGGGAACGCTAAACAGCTGGAGGAGAGTTTGAAGCCTTGAAGTGATAACTCCTCTTTTTTAAAATAATTTTGTCTGAATGATTCAATATCTGCACACAGATGTTAGATATTTAATGATTCAAAAGCAACCAAAAATCCCAATATTTGATCAGAGGTTGTGTTACTTTTGTGGAATTTGATTTGTTTTTGGACCATCAGCAAACTGACTGGTGGTGGGGAGACTCTTTTTAAGGCAACACAGAATTTCATCAGATGTAGCCATCAAATGACCAAATACAAAGATATAGATATGTTTTTTCCACGTAATCTGAAACATTAAACCTTCAAATATCAATCTATTTTAAAATATCATCCAATACATTTTTGAGTTTACTGAGTGTACCCGACATTTTGGCCTGGCTGAAGGTCCAGATGCAGATTATGCACAACATTTCTTCTTTTGTCTTCCACTGGTTTTCAGCTTATAGCTCTTTGGGAATAAGCTTTTTGCAGTCTTCAAATATGCTATTTTCTGTCTGTCAAATTGTGTTATGTTATTTTTCACACATCAGCTAAAGAAATGAGAACAAGTTATGTGTCTTTGTGACAGGCTGCTGGGAACAAAGAGCCTAAAGATCCCATTTAAACTGCTTCTTTGCTGAGTCGTCTGTTCTGTGTAGACACACCACTGGCTCATTCCTTGAGTTAGGGGCCTTTTATCTGCCTGAATGAATTATAGCTCAGAGTTAAGTGGCCTTGAGAACTTTTGCTAAAGACCATATTAAACTACAATTCAGTCTTGCTGTGTATGAAGTCCCCATGCTGCTGTTTAGATTTGGTGTCTGTCCGTACAAACCTGATCGTTTAAGATCATCAAATGAGGTGCAGATGATTTAAACTCCCACTTCTGGGCCGGACATGATAAACTCCCAGAGCTTTGTTCTCTCCGTGTGTCCGTGCAGCATCTGTTTGTGCCCCGGCGCCCCTCTGACGGGCCCGTGCTGTCTCTCTCTCTCTGCAGGTGGGGGCAGGTCGATTGTTGCTGAAGGTGATGGCGGCGAAAGCAGTGAGCCAGGTAAAAAACAGAAGTGACGTGGGTCACAGCCGGCAGCACTTAGCTTTGCCACAGAGACATGCTGACACTCTTCATCCGAGCTGTGAGATTTTGTTTTTACCCCCACGCTGCCCTCCCACCTGCTCACAGCAGCTCGCGGCGTGCGCTCACACAAACGCCTGCACTCCTGCCTTTTGTGAAAGTGTAAATGCGGAGGCTGTCAAATATCTGGATAACACCGAGCCTTAGCACTTCATTGGCAGGAAAACTGTCCCCCAGTTTTATCAGCAGGAGTAACACTGTATTTGTCACCTTCTCGCTCTGTTCTGTGGACATTTCGGCCTAAAAGCTGGAGGTACGGCAGCTTGCTTTGAAACCTTTCAGCTAGCCGGACCCATTTAAAGAGGGAAAGGAAAACACTGAACTCCTAAACATCAAACACAGCCTGATTTCCTGCTTTAAGCCTTAAGGGCCCCTAATATTAAAGATACATGTTTCACTCTATGGTGCCACAACAGTACATCTAATAAAAATGGAATAAGGATGAAATATTTAATTTATCTTCTTCAAACCAAAACATAGATTTTAACTTTAAAAAATATATATTTTTATATTATTTCTATTATCTTTGCCTTGTTTGTACAAAGTTAACCCTGATTTTTTTTAAATAAATCAACACCAAAGTGAAAAATTCTGTATTTTGGTGTAAATCGTGAAAATGTGAATAAAACAAACGTTTGAAGCATATTTTTGGAGCAAATAAAGTTTTGTTTAAGAAAACTATTTAAAAATAAATTACAATCTAATAAATAATTAATAACCAATTAATTTTTTGACCATATTGATAGACCAAACCGTAGAAGTTAAGTTTTTAATGCATCTTTTGTTTAAAAAAGCAACAAAAACTGCATTAAAACATGTTATTCTGGAGTTTTCCCAGAACTAATTCATTTTCATGCAATGAAAACACGAGTTTTACCATTATAATTTGAAAGATGATGTCAAAGTATCAGAGCAGTTGTTTTGATCACCTCGGTCCACTTTGCGGTGTGACCTTTGATGCAGATTTGGAGGTTCTCAGATCCCCAATCTGCCTTCTTCTTGTTCTTTACGCTCCCAGCTGTCGGCCTTAATCTCTGCTTCTGCTCTGACAGAACAATGATTGATGTGTCTCAATTTAAAAGGCAGTGCCACCCAGAAAGAGGCTGCGGAGTGGCACACATTGCACCAGAATCAATTTTATGCTGTTTTGCCTCTGATAGACTGAGAGAGTCTGGACCCATCAGAACATGTTGTCAGATTAACACCGTGGCCTGGTTATAGTCTAAATATTCAGCTGTTTTATTTTTCATTGCTTGATAGACTTAGACTTAGACAGTACTTTATTGATCCCTTGGGAAGACTCCCTCAGGAAATTAAGGATATGATATGTATCTGGATGAACTTTGTCTGTAAAACCCGCCATAAACTGCTGTGCTGTTGTGTTCTGCAGAATCAGAGCATAATAAAGAATCATCTGAGCTTTAAGTTATGACCTCAGATGTAAAAAAAGAAAGAAAAGAAATGACGCATTGACGATACTTTTTCATTATTTATCGATAAATAAATAATCTATGATCCATCGGACCATCTGATTGGTAGGAGGCTCGAAACACTGAAATATCATCAACTCCAGCTCCAACAGAACTGCTGCGGCAGAACCAAAAAGCTGATCCAACATTCAGTTTGTGAAACAGTTTCCCCCTAAAAGTTGTAAAGAGTCAAACCTTGGGGGCTTAACTCTGTGCTCACAGTGGCTTACTGATCAGGAGTCAATATGGGTCAAAGTGGGAGTCTTTCGAACTCAGAAGGTGGAAAAATTAAGCCCCCAAACCACTGGATTTGTGACTGTCCTCAGACTCCAATATGGCTGTCCCAAAGTTGCAGAAGAAGTTGCAGTTGATCAGCATATCTGTCAGTCTGTAGCTCAGATGATCAATTAGAAACAGACTTTAGGCTGCAGTGGAAAGACTTTTCTCCGGGAAAAGAACACGAGCTTTTACCTGCTGCTGCTTTTTGTTCATTAAAAAAGACACATTATAAAATGTCATGTTGTTCTTTTGAGGTCGTTTCCACCTCATTTTAGGACCTGTTAAGGATCACAAATTCCATCTGTAACTGTAAAACATGTGAGTGTTAAAATGCATTTGCTGACTGTATCAAATCTTTTTTGTTATATGCTAAAAAATCAAGCCCATACCATGTACACTGTTTAAAAAAGGGGCAGATTCAATATTTACTGAGTTATTTTGCCAGCTTATGTAGCCTGTATAGCTTAACACTGAACCCCAAGGCACATATCTCTTCCCAAGAAGTAAATTAACTGACAGAATAAACAGCAGATCCTTTGAGCCTTTGAACCCCTAAAGGTGCATTTAGGCTAATTCTTCCTGAGATTTATCATTCGTTCATTGATTCACAGCTGTTTGAAGTTCTAATCAGCAGTTTCTTTCCACACAGATGCCTGAAAATGCTGTTTTTTCTGAAATGAACCAGTGATATTCTTGCCTTTGACCCCCGTTTAGAGTTGCTGTTTGGCTCTCGTCGAGCTGCGCACCACAACAAGACGGAGATCAACTGCATCACCAACAACATGACGGAAATGAGCGAGCTGGGAGAGAGGCCTCGGCTGACTGAGATGAGCTACTTCGCCCTGAACCACACCAGCTGCCGCAGCTCCGGCCCCCTGGAGGAGATCGTGGTCACCATAGACGAGACGCTCCAGCAGCGCCCCCCCCGACACTCCCTCCGGTACCTAACCGTGACCTCTGGCTGCATCCTGGGAGAAACAAAGCTGCAAATTGGCTTGTTAAAGTGGATCTATAAGTCTGTCGTGGTGAAGCTTTATCCACTGCCCTGTGGCCTGAGGGTGGGCGGTGTGACGATGGGACAGGAGGGGCTTTTGGACATCAGATGCTGATGTTTGTATTTCACCCGACTCTTTAATCATGGGATTAACGAGGAGCATGGCTGCAGGGAACCTGACAGAGAAAAGAAGCGTTTTTTTTTTTACTTTCTGTCCCCGTCTTGTTGACATTTTGTTCGTGTGACCTCTTAAGCGTCCCGTGTGAGAAAAAAAACAACATGTACAGTAAACTGTGACTTAGGACAACGTTCAGTCCTACATTTACACCACGTGTCGGTTCTTACTGTAATATAGCTGGTAGCAAAGTTAACAAAACAGTCACCTCAACAGTTTTTTTAAGTTTCCATGATGCTTTTGGGGCATTTTTCATCCATCAAACCCCTCAAACGACACCTCAACCCACCTCTCTGTAATGATACTGTATTACTAGTGGGGAAAAAAAGCTAAATATAATGAAAATATTCTGTGGTTTGATGTCATTTGCTTGATGTATAAAGTGCTAAATCACCTTTAATAACTCTGGTTACACCTGAATGCAAAAAAGCAAAAAATCTAAGCAGTTGTCCTGTTTGTACTCACATTTCTGGTTAACATCATGACATGTTTAAAACTGTTTATTGTTCTGTCCGTGTTCGAGTGTGTCATGAGACATGGCTTCTGTCTCAGGCTTTGTTCACCTCTTTTACCTCACAGTTAAGGGCTACGTGCTGCTGTCGACACCACTTAAAGCTACGGCTAAAGGGGCTTATTTTCCTGTGCATGCTGTGATCCTGATTTAAGCACATTCAGCAGCTCTGAGCTGTCTCCTCCACATTGTTACTGGACTGACGTTTCTGTCTCATGCTTACATGCATGTCAGGGGAAATTGAACACTGAAATGTAAAATCTACAGCAATGATAATCTCCTGTTAAATATAAAGGACCAAAAAGAATAAATACATCACTGTTGTGCTTCAAAATCAATTAAAAAAATAAAATCATGGCCAGAACTGATCATTTTAACTGCTCAGTTGTTATTTTCATACACAGGGCGCCATTTTACTTCAAAAGAGAAACAAAAGAGAAAAATGACACATCTGAAGTCCTGTAGCCATCTTGTATGCCACCATATTGGATCAAGGGCAAGTGTTTCCAAAGGGAAATGTAGCAGAACTGTCTCTGGAATCTATTGTCGTGATCAGATTTGAAATATGCCCTTATGTTTCTGTTCATTTTGATGTGATTCTGCACCTTTAGGTCCAGGGATGGCACACTGAACAGATTAATCACAGGCACCGCTCCCAGTTGTTATTGCAGCTTTCCGTGTCGAGGTCTCTCCAGGTTCTCCAACTTTCCCCCAAAGCCCAAAAACATGCACGTTAGGTTAACTGGAGACTCTAAATTGTCTGTAGTGCTTACTGTGTGGTCCTATGGATTGATTGTAGCCGCCTTTCATCCAATGACAGCTGGGATTGCCTCCAGCCCCCTGTAACCCTATGAGGGATTCAGCCTTACTAGATGCCTTGTGTGATGGTGTTTTTATCCTGTCCTCTGAACTCCCAACCGGTTCAGAAAGATGGCTGTGGTTCGGATGGATGTTTTTTTCTAGTGCAGGTTTTTTTTCCTGGTTCTGGCACAGGATTTGGGGGACTAGATCAAACTGCTGGTTTCTTTTGTAATTGGATGCTTTCAAAACTGACTGGGTTTTGTTTGTGTTACAATCAGTTGGATTCCTATTGGATTGAACTGGACTTAATCTTTGAAGTGGATGTAGATGACATTTTTCATGATCTGGTGCTGTAGATAAAACTAGACAGAATTGAATTGAAAGAAGGAAATACTCCTGCTCCATGACCTGGCAAAGTTTAACCTTGAGGATGTGAACACAGGACTGTTTTTCTCATATCCACCATTTTTTCCTTAAGCCTCTGAGGTTCTGAAACACTCTGACCCACCGCTGTACTGTGAGGACACCGTGGACATACCAATAAGCAGGCCTTGCTGCTCCAATAAGGAGGTGAACAGAATGAGTAAGATATCAAGAGCCAGCCAGGATTAGTATTCATTGAGCCCCTCCGGATGGGTTACCACCACTTTGATGACACTTTCATCTCTTTCGTCATCATATAAACTGTTTTTAAGTTTTCTCCATGCGTTGATATGCCGTTAATGCCTTCTGACATTTCAGACCAAGCCTCTGGACACCATACCAGGGCCTTTGAAAAGTTCAAGGTGGAAAGTTGGTCCAGAAAAGACCAAAGGAAATTTTTCCATAGGAAACAGAAAAATACTTTCAGAGTGATGCAAATATTTCACTCCATCTGAACCACTCCCTCTGCAGGCAGGAAATGTAACTCCTTCACCCATCCTGTTTGGGTCAGTGTAACCTGTTTCTAAAGTTAAAATATCACAACATTGGTTTTCTTCCCTAAAAATGACATAGAAGGTTCCAAATTTCTTCTATTGGATTATTTTCCTGTGATAACACGTAAATATACATGCCTCTGATCCAAGTGTACATGATGTGTGGATGCTGAGTAAAAAAAATACATAAAAAAGGAGATTTTAAAACGTAACAAAAATGAACATATCAACAGGACAGCCAACATAAGTTTACATAATACAAAGCCAGGATTGCCTACAAACTTATGGCCAAACAGAGGAATGTACAGATTTGGGACATAAAAAGATATTGATGACAGGATAAAAACATCCCTCACTGGAAGAAAAAGTAGATGTATCTAATTTGACACGTTACATCTCACATCCAAATTCCCTTTAAATTTTTCATTACTTGAACTCACTGTTTGAGTCTCTGGTGTGTCTGCCTGTCCTGAAGGAAGGTGTACCTCCTTACCCCACTGATCAGGGTGGCTGTCAGAGGCTTCACCGTTAAAGAGATGCACAGGAGCAAATGAAAGGGCAGAGGGGATCGCCATCCACCCAGCCCACCCAGCTCACCATCTGCTACTAAACCTGCCCTTTGGCCACTTGGAGGCACCGACTGTAACTTCAGCAGCTTTGTCCCACGAGCTGTCACCTCGCCTCCCAAGTCCTGCTACTCAGTGAGAGGAGAGCCGCCATCTTCAGCCGACGAAACACAGCAGCGTGCCTCACTGTGCCCTGCTTTCCAGTAGAAAGGTCATTAATAATCTTTTGACTTTATTTCAGTCTGTGGTACATCACCTATCAGCCATCTTGTACATTCAATTTGGTTACTTAAAAAAAAAATAGAAAAGTGACACAAAAGTAAAAACAATCACTCTGAAAAACTCGAGAGTGATTGTTTCAGTGTGTTAACTCTAATTTCAAGTTATCAATGGGATATCTGAAGCTAAAATACACCATTTAAGGTCCTCTTAAGACTGTCAGAGGCCATCAGGGTACATAGTCCCTCCTCCTGTGCCTCTTCTCTGAGTTGGAAGTGCCTAAAAGTCCTTAAAAAGGACATCCAGCAAGAGTGATTAAAAAGACAGAAATAATCTATGTGGGATTAGCAGTTGATCAATGTTTTAGCTAATGCATGAGCTAAGCATGTGCTGATTGGGGAGACTGAGGTGTTTTATTTAAACAAAGACACATGGCAACCATCAGTACACTCATCTGACTTTAATGTGCGGTAGTAAAAGAGACAAAACTGCCCTCAAGTGGCATTCTAGCAAAATGCAGGTACATACAAAATGATAAAATAATCTGAAAAAGAACATTGTGCTTGAACATAAGCAAGAACAGTTACTTCACGAGACAATTTTTTGGATTTACTTTAATTTAATTCAGTTTAATTAATCTTTTTCTGAAAATGGTGTTTTTATACTTTTTCTTCACTTTTAAGATGAAAAGGTTGCATGTATGTTTGATGCATTTTATCTGATAACTGCACTGTGCACATAAAGCCTTGAAATGGTTTTCTTTTAACAATTATACCCAACAAAGCAGGGTACAAATAAAGCTTGAGCTTTGTCTGAACTCTACATGTTTAAGATCTTTGGGGTGATTATGGTTTATACTTATATTTAATTGTATTACTGTTAGCGAGGTTAAAAAAAAGAGTCAAAATAATATATGAATTTAAATAAATAGATAATAATAAAGTTTTTGTTCCCCGGGAGGCGGAGCCGCTGTTATCTCTTTGGAGCCCACACACAAGCCACAGCCACAGCCCTATTGTTACCATAACAACGGCCCGCGGCGAACGGCGACGCCTTTCCGAACTTTTTATTGGTCTGTTTGAGCTATCAGTCAAACCCAATCTGCATTTTTACTAGTCCTATGTCCTGTCACTCTTCACAGCTGCCTCATGATTGGATAGCTTCTTCGGTCTCGATCCGCCCTGCTGAATGAGCTCTCGCAGCTGCCTGTGTGTCTGAAAACAGCAAAAGGTTGTAACAGAGCGCAGAGCACAAATTGAATTGCTTTCAGGGCGCCGTTTTGGAGTTTCCTTTTTGCTTATTTGCAATTACCTAATATTTCCACAAAAGTTAAGGGAGATGTAGCGACTTTTCATCCGCTCAGCGTGGTTGGTTGACGATGGACGAACCTGTTACAAGGCAAGTGGTTCCCGTTAGCTTAACTCAGGTTAAGATGAAAATAGCAGCTGCAGAAGGTGTTTTATCTGTGCCGAGAGGTGCATTTGAAGCCCAAGCTGGTATGTGAATGCTGTTTGTGAGCGGAGACACTTTTGAGCTGAAGTTGCTGTGACAAATCTCCACAGAGAGTTTGAGCTGTGCCTGTCAGACGGTGGTTCGGACGACGACATGCCCCTGAGTCTTCCCACGGACAGCAGCCACAGTGGGAGCATCCGAAAGGTGAGCCCCCCCACCTCCCCCCACCCTACAACACTGACACACACAGCCTGACCCGTGCATACAGTTCACAGCTCAGGGGGGCTTCTCTTGGCTCCCTAAAGTGACGGCAGAGCGGGCTTTTCTACTGGGACTCCACTGTATTGGGATGAGTCCCCCAGAGAAACTGAGTGTCCTGCAGCTTAAAGAGGCTGAAGCCAGCACACACGACCACTACTGCCTGCAGGCGAGAATTTACAAAAAGAAAAACAGAATGCACTCTAAAGGGAGCAGGGATGTCAGATAAGTTCAGTGTAGAGGTGGACGGTAGAGGTGGTTTAAGTTATTGCACATGAACAAATGTGTCAAGGCATGTGTGTGGATGAGTAATTGCACAGTGAGTGGCCTCTGCTGGGCTCTTCAGTCTGTTGGTTCTATGCCTGGGACGTTATCCCCAAATTTAAAGGGATAATATGTCATGAGCTGCTCTGCTTGTGGATCATTTTATCCATTTTTTTTTAAGCAGAGGACTGGTATTTCTCAGGTGGCTCCCTGCTTGATTCAGATTTTTCTGATGTTTTTGCTTCATTTTAAAAGGAGATACATAGATTTTGATTGATCTGCTGTGATGAAGGCATAAAAAGGTAATTTCGAGGGTCTTTTGCCATGTTAGTTTGGTCTTTTTCAGGGATTCAGAATTTTTGTTGACATTGTTTTTTTATGTCTACCCGTAAAAACTTTGAGTTACACTAAACTCTACTAAACTCTTATTGTTTTGGACTTAAACATATTCAACAGGTTTACTTATCCTCCAGTTTGTTATGATGGCACTGATCATAGGCTGCTGTCTGATGAATTAATGAAAATCTCCAGGACATGGAGCACTTTTAGACTCGACCAGCGCAGGTGTTGGGCTGCCTCCGTCCTCCTGCCCCCCTGATGGTTGAGCAGAGGTGGGAGCTCGGCCAGAATCCTAATCCACACTCCGAGGATTACTTGACGTGTGCATGCTAAACCAAAGCCATCACCGGGTGAGAGGGAATGGGAAAGGCAGAAAGGGAAAGGCTGTGTGAAAATAACAAACTTACGAAATACACGCCGCGAACCAGCTGGCTGGGAGCTGGGTGGAAAAAGTGATGACAAAAAAAAAAAACACATGAGGGATTTTTTTTTTTAAAAGGGAGTGGTTGGCGTGTTTAGAGTACCCCCCCTCCATCTATCATACATGTGCCTGTGTGTGCTCTGTGTGACACAGAATAGATTTTTACAGAATACATATTTAACAGCTAAAGTGCTTTAGTGTTTTTGGAAAAGAGCCAGTTTAAGTCAGATTTAAGAGGCCGTTAAATCATCAGACAGATAAAGACTTCCAGGCTCTGGTTAAGAGTTATTTCTTAACTGAAGACTAGCATAACATGAATACATTAACAGTAAGACATTTGATTTTTACTCTGTGGGATATGAAAGGCTGCTGTGCATGTTGGCAGAGGAAGGCGTCGTATCCAATCTCTTCCAACAAAGTTGGAGAGCGTGGAATTGGAATCCAATCTCTTCCAACAAAGTTGGAGAGCGTGGAATTGTCCAAAAGCTTTCAGTATGCTGAAGCATTCGGAGTTCCTTTCACTAACAACCTCTGAGCTCCTGAGAGAGACCCATTCTTTCACTGTTTGTAGAAACAGTGTGCATGCAGAGGCGCTGCATTTTATGCACCTGTGGCTATGGAAGGAATTAAACCACCTGATTTACATTTGGATGGGTGAGCTAATACTTTTGGTGATAAAGTGTAAGCTTTGTGTCGGCCTTCCATCACAAAGCTCTGACAATAAAAAGCCACCTTTTAATGGTTACAAATAGAGCTGGTGTATCATTTCGGCCTAAATTTGGTGAAAATCCAGGTTTGTTTGTTTTTGTCACGAAAGGGGAGGCCTTGTGTTTCCCCCTTCCCCCTTTTTTTTTCATTTCCAGCTGCTTCCAAGCTCATTTGGTAGATTTTCCTCCATATGTTAGATGGAGAAAATCTTTCAAAAGAATGTGACTCTAACACGTCCTGCCCATCACACTGGGGTCTTCTGTCGCCTCTGCCTCAACTGAAATGCTTTCAGGAACATTTTTGTTTGATTTAGAGGCTGAAAATGACCAGATTATTCTGATGGAAGTAATAATCCTTAAATTCTGCCTCTGATCCCCTGCAGGGGTGCGACCCTTTTGCTCAGACTCAACGAAGCAAGCTGCAGCATCGGCGGGCTCGCATCAACCAGCAGATCAACAAGGAGATGCGAATGAGAGCTGGAGCTGAGAATCTGTTCAGGTGAGCTGCTTTTCCTCCACACTGCACTCATGATGTTCATCGTTCCCCTAGAAGGGAAAACTAGGGGTCAAGTTATGTATGTGTCAAGTCTACTTTGATTAGGTTTGGAGGTGACCTGGTCTGATAAAGCTACTGATTTATAGTTATATTTATTCTTATTTACTGTTTACTTTTTTAGCTTTTTTCATTATTCCTTTATTCACATCTTTTTATTTTGATAATTTTCCTTTTTTCCCTCCATTTTTCCTTTTTTTTTCCTTTTTCTTTTTTCTGGCTTTTTTCTGTATGGACATTCCTGAGCTGCTTAATTAGAAACTCTCTGAGCCCAGCTTACGCACAGTAAAGAGTGACTGAACTCGTTGTCCTAAAGGATCTAAACATCTACATTTGTATATTTTGTATTATTCAATTGGTGTTAGATGTGGAACTGGATGCGAATAAGGTGTGAAATCAGGGCATTTACATGTTGTTACACTTGAATGGATTGAACATGGCAAGTTGTTTTTGTTAAATTGACCAAATATTTTACATGACAAGAAGTCATTTTGATATGAGGGCTGAATGTTTACTCCCTGTTCGCCGTAAAGTATGCAAACGTAGCAAGCAACTTGTTGCTGAGCCTGGCAGCTTGCGTATGTGTGCATTCAATGGCTGCTTTATTTTTTTCAAAGTTTGTGCAAAACTCCCTGAAAACACAGATGTGAAGGGCTGTGGCTGCTCCCTTTACTCATGAAGATTCAGCTGTGGAGGAGGAGACACTTAATTAAATCAAGGCCTTACTCTCTACCTCTTAAGTTTTGCAGTTTCAGAATCTAATAAGATGAGCAAAGAAGGCAGCAGTTCCTCCAATTTAAGACATACTTGCCATGATTCCAGGATTTTGTTTCGCAGCAACTAAATGGGATTTAAAAACATCTTACAATATGTTGAATTAACCATTGTTTAGCTTGTTGATTTATGGCAAAAAGGGAAAGTTTCTATTCTAAACACCCACATTGGTGCCTCTGTAATGCTCCAAAATCCTGATAAATTGTATGTCAATAGTATTTCTTAATATATAAATAAAAGTAAAGAAAAACACATAGGTTGGTTACTTTAGGAAACAGAAAGTCTTCACATCTTGCTTCTAATGCCCCAGAGACTGACATTGTGTTCTTTTTCTTGTATGATTTGATTTATCTTGCCAAAAAAATATCATAAATCATCTTACAAAAGAGGATTGTAAGCAAAGGCAAAAGCAAAGAATCAACATTGTCAAGTTGTTTGTAAAGCTGAAGATCTGTATGATTTATGGATTTCTTTATGAAATTCAATTGTTTTGTTGAATTTTGTAAACTTTATAACATTTAGATAAAAAAAATCATCATAATTTCTTAGTCAAAACAACAAAGCAGGGTTAATTACCAGAATTGCTCAGATAGTCCAAAGCATTAAGACGCTTGATAGAATTTTGATGAAATTTGTTTGCTTTTTGGAGAGTTTATAGAAAAGATGATGCATAGTGAGGCTTTAAAACAAAGCAGAGGAACACTCCTGCCATTTGGACGCTTGGCCACACAGACAAAGAGGACCCCCCCACACCCCCCACCAGTCTGTAATCAGGCTTTGTGTCCGCCTCCTGGCCTGTTCCCATGCAGAGATTCTCAGTGGAGTTCCAGCAAGCTCATCCCCCACTTATTTGTCTGGCAAAATCACCCTCTTGTTTTTTGTTTTTTTCGCTTTATGGGCCCTCCCCCCCTACCCAGGCCACTACAATACTCTCACACACACACACATCAACCTCTAGCTTTTTCACTACACTCATGCTGAAACTGTTTTGGAGCGGGGTTGTTGCATGAGAGCTGGTGTGTGGGAGGCGTTCCAGGGTTCAAGATGCTAAACACACACTAAAGAGGGTTTGAACACATCAGGGTTCGTGATTGGCTGGTGAAGACGTCATGCTGCCTGCTGCTGGGTGTGTTTTTCTGAGGGGATTCAGGGATGGGACATTCATTTGTTCTATCTAGCACCCACACACACAGTTTGGCAGTTGGAAAACTATTCCGAGTTACTCAGAAAAATAGTTTTCAGCCTCTGTTGCTTTGTGTCATGATTAAAAAGAGCTGCTTTCCCCTCAAAAGCTGCTGCACGTTCTGCATGCAAGTGGGTGCGTATGAAGGGGATATTTGGCAGCCCAGTTAAAGCTGACTAATAAGATTGGCATTGGCTTGATCCTAGACAAAGGTGCGTGTTTGTGGGTGTGTCAGACTAGTAAAAGGACTCATCGGTGAGGAGAGTGATGAAGAGAAAGTCTTTGAACTGGACGGATTAACATATTTTAGCTTCATTTATGTCTTTCAAACGAGAAGAGTCAGAGTGACATCTTCTTATCACTATAATTTCTAATACCATTGAATAAAATCCACAAGTTTCACTTATTTTAATCCGATTCAGCTTCTCTTTTTCCCTTCAGTGAGCTTTGTTTGCCCAAATTACTCAGGGAGCTGTCACTAACTTTGGAGAATATTTTAAACTCTTCACGTTTTTCAGGCTTTTTGGAGACAGTCCGCCTCTCCTGCTGAAGGCTACGAATCTAAATGCTCATCAGGAAAAATTGGATATGCTTGCATTTTTACGTGCTTTGGTATGTTTTTATTTAAATGTTTCTCAGAATAGAAAAGAAAGAACAAGAAGACAACGTTTTGTAGAGAGGAATTTCTTTAGTCATAGAATCAAGATGAAAATGGAGCAAAAACGTCCTCTTAACACTTGCAGTGATCTACAGCCCTGAAATAAGAGTTTTTCGCTCATAATGGTGCAAAATCTCCATAAATGACCATATAGATAACAATAAAAGCTGAGAAAAAGAAAGCTTGGACAAGGACAGTTGCTTTGTTTTTTCATGGTGAATGCGTAGTCACAGATATGGTGTGTCAACTTTAAAATAAGCCGTAAGGGATGTACGCTAAGATCAATGCTAATGAGTCAACAGCTCATCCAACCGAAGGCCAGATAGACAGGCAGCAGAAAAGAAAAAAGCTTCAGTTATGAATCAAGAAAGGCCGTCGACATGCTTGCTGTAGTCTGACACTGACGGGGAACCCCGAACACTGAATTCGGCATTGTCCCTCACAACCATGCTGACGAGCGTGCAGGGTAGTTTGTGGGTTGGACACTGTTTTATATAAGAAACTAAAGGGAAAATGACACATCAGAACACCTCAGCAAGTAAAAGGCTAGTGGCCTATCTTTAGGCTATGTCCAAAGCACAGCCACTGTGTTCAAAGCTGCCATATTGGATCAAGTTTTTCCTACGGAAACCTGGTCATGTAGCATATCAAATAGGTCGTAAACTGTCTCAGAAGTCGATTCTGGTAATCATGTTTGCAACATCTGATTTTTTCAAAAGTAATCAAAACAGCTGGGAAAGTTCTACGTGATGCCCAGCTGTCTGAAGTGTTCAGCACCAGGGACAGCACACTGAACCGGAGATTTTGCCAATCTGATAGAAAACTGGTTTGACAACAATGCTACAGAACTGAGTAAAGGTTTTTGAGAGGGTAGGTCCTGTGTTCTATTGTATCTGGCAAATAAAATGAACATAAGTTAAGCATAGCGTCATAAGAAGCTTTGTTAATTTACCATTAAGGTACTTAAATTAGAATGCTTTTATGGTTATGTTTTATGTTATTTTACCCATTGAAACCACAGCTACTTGGCTTGATTCATGTTTATGCTTAATACTGGTTACCTGGTATTTTTTTGGTCATTTTATTCAGGATTTTTTATTTAAGTCTGCTTTCCAACCAAAGCAAACATAAGACTGAAAATGGAATGGTGTATATACACTATATTGCCAAAAGTATTTGCTCACCTGCCTTGACTCACATATGAGCTTAAGTGACATCCCGTTCCTAATCCATAGGGTTCAATATGACGTCGGTCCACCCTTTGCAGCTAGAACAGCTTCAACTCTTCTGGGAAGGCTGTCCACAAGGTTTAGGAGTGTGTTTATGGGAATTTTTGACCATTCTTCCAGAAGCGCATTTGTGAGGTCGCACACTGATGTTGGACGAGAAGGCCTGGCTCTCAGTCTCCGCTCTAATTCATCCCAAAGGTGTTCTATCGGGTTGAGGTCAGGACTCTGTGCAGGCCAGTCAAGTTCATCCACACCAGACTCTGTCATCCATGTCTTTATGGACCTTGCTTTGTGCACTGGTGCACAGTCATGTTGGAAGAGGAAGGGGCCAGCTCCAAACTGTTCCCACAAAGTTGGGAGCATGGAATTGTCCAAAATGTCTTGGTATGCTGAAGCATTCAGAGTTCCTTTCACTGGAACTAAGGGGCCAAGCCCAGCTCCTGAAAAACAACCCCACACCATAATCCCCCCTCCACCAAACTTTACACTTGGCACAATGCAGTCAGACAAGTACCGTTCTCCTGGCAACCGCCAAACCCAGACCCGTCCATCAGATTGCCAGATGGAGAAGCGCGATTCGTCACTCCAGAGAACGCGTCTCCACTGCTCTAGAGTCCAGTGGCGGCGTGCTTTACACCACCGCATCCGACGCTTTGCATTGCACTTGGTGATGTATGGCTTGGATGCAGCTGCTCGACCATGGAAACCCATTCCATGAAGCTCTCTGCGCACTGTTCTTGAGCTAATCTGAAGGCCACATGAAGTTTGGAGGTCTGTAGTGATTGACTCTGCAGAAAGTTGGCGACCTCTTCGCACTATGCGCGTCAGCATCCGCTGACCCCGCTCCGTCAGTTTACGTGGCCTACCACTTCGTGGCTGAGTTGCTGTCGTTCCCAAACACTTCCATTTTCTTATAATACAGCTGACAGTTGACTGTGGAATATTTAGGAGCGAGGAAATTTCACGACTGGATTTGTTGCACAGGTGGCATCCTATCACAGTTCCACGCTGGAATTCACTGAGCTCCTGAGAGCGACCCATTCTTTCACAAATGTTTGTAAAAACAGTCTGCATGCCTAGGTGCTTGAATTTATACACCTGTGGCCATGGAAGTGATTGGAACACCTGATTCCGATAATTTGGATGGGTGAGCAAATACTTTTGGCAATATAGTGTATATAAAGTATAAGTCAACCAGGGGGGTTTGTGACCTACAATTTGCTATTTCTTTCCAGGAAATATAAAGATAATCATTTGTGCTCTCATCTTGTGTTGAGGAAATCAAAAGGGACTTTTTCTTTGGATTTACGTAGCAAATGTGGATTAAAATACAGAAAAAATGTGGTTTTGACAGAGGGATTATATAAATAAGCTTATCACGTCAGACAGATGAGAAGCAAAGGCTGTGTGATCAAAGTGGTGAATGAGTTTGTGTAAGTCTTCAGCTGTTTTATGAATTATGAGGAACCAAAATGTTCTCTTTTGATTTCTGTCACGGTTTTGGAGTCATTATTATGGTCACCCAGTCTGAGCTTTTTGTTATCATTGTGAGATCTGAAGGTTGCATCATTACCATAAATTCCTCAGTCACCATGGCAACACAGTGATGCCTCAGACTTCCAGGAAGAGCAGCGTCAGCTGGCTTTGGTCAGCACAAAGTCCCTCCCCCTCTGTTTGCAGGAGTTTTAGGGAGTTTTGGCATGACTTGACAGTGGATGGAGGAGGGGCCTATGCAGGCTCTGCATGGATTAAAGCCGAACTATAAGTCAGTCACCAAATGTCTTTTGGTGAAGAAAGAACAAAACTTTTAGTGTAAATGAACTATTACAAAGTTTCTGAATAAGTTGTCAGGCACATTGTTTTGATTATGACACATGTCTGACTGGCTGTCTTATACACTGCTGACATCAGAATCACATTGCAGAATTATCCCTACATTTGACATTGGAAGGCCATTTTTTTATGTTGCATTGCTAAATTGACCCCAGATTTGATATTGGATATTCATTGTCTTGGTGTTTAGTACTTTACCCAATAACTTTAGAAATCCTGTGTATGTATACTTGAAAATGGCTTACTCAAACTGCCCAAAGCTCAGTGTAGAACAGTCAGCTGTTACATTTACCCATATGCAGATTTAAGTAGCCCCTCAGGATTATAAAAAAAAAAGACTTTAATAACTTATAATGAACTTCATTTTGGAAAAAGTGACTGCTGTAATTTTGATAAACTTGTTATTCTGTTATAAAGGGCAACAACCAACAACAAGGTGAAGGAAACTGTGGCTCTGGAGCTCAGCTTCGTCAACTCCAACCTGCAGCTGCTGAAAGAAGAGCTGGAGGAGCTGAACAGCAACATGGAGGTCTATCAGACGGACAGGTAGTCCTGACACAAGCACAAATACCAGTGTGTTTACTGTGTCCATTCCAGGCCACGCTCATTTGACTAATGAGAATTATAATTGGTTTTATTCTGTATGCATGTAGTGCTCTTGTCCTTTGTTCTCTTGCTCTGCTATCTTTGGGAGGACCGGTCTGTGGTGTACTTTAATTTCTCTGAAGAGTTCAGTTTGAGTGTCACAGTTACACTACAGCTGCTCTACAGTTTCATGAGTGTTAAAGGTTTCCTGCTCAGGGTCATGGGCAGGATAAGTCCCCTGTCTTTAACGACCCTCCTGCGTGCAGTGTGCATGTTTGTGGTAATTGTGAATGGGTGGGAGTAAATGGGGGGTGAAAGGGCCTTACGGGCTAATGCAGGGATTTAACTTTGCTCATTAGTCGGATGAAGCTTGAGGCAGAGTGGCTGGAGGGATTTAGGATGAGCAGATGGCAGGTCTGTGTTAAAAACCTGCTCGGCATCATTAGCGCTGACATGCAACTGGTAACACACAACAACTTCTGGTCGTGCCTCTTCACAGCGAAGCCATCAATGTTCCCATGATCCCGCTGGGTCTAAAAGAAACCAAAGAGGTGGACTTCACTGTTCCCATCCAGGTGAGGACCGTATTCAAACACACTGCACTCTTGGAAAGAATGTGTTCTTTCCTTGATCTACAAGCATGTTTGTTGACCATATCTTCACTTTTATGCATTTTTATAACTTGGATTTAACTGCAGCAGGTTACCAGTTTAATGAGGGAGGGCAAAAAAAGGCTCTCAGAAGGATGCAACACTCTAAAAAGTCACAAGAGCTATGAACTTTTTGTTGTGAGAAGTCAACTCAAAATCAACTCACAAACCCACAGCCTATTTTTACATTTTGTCCATTTCAAAAAGATTTAAAAAGATAAATCTAGGTGCCCTTATAAGGGTGAAAGTGACATGCCCCTCTCCCCGCCTGACCTGAACCCAGCTGAGAACTGGTGGTCAATTCTTAAACAGGAGATTTGCAGTAAAGGGAATAGGTTCCCTTCAATGAACAGTCCGGAGTCTGGAAGTTGCAGAAAGCTGAAAGTGACCAAGAAACTGACCAACTCCACGAATGGAAGACTTTGGTTATATTTCTCACATGAACAGATAAGAAAAAGAAAGTGAGATGGGAAATGTGTTTTTAACTGACAAACATACATACAGATGTCCTCCCATTAAAGCCAAAAACTAACTTTTACATTTTTTAATATTCATGTTTAAGGTTCATTATCATCCCATAAAATATGGCTTTTCTAATACATTTCTAATATCTGTCGGTCTGTAGATGATTCACGTGATAGATCAGTTTAGATTTTATATCCTCAATTGTGTTGCATCTGTCTCCCTTTGTAGGATTTCATCTGTGAGCACTACGGCGAGGACAGCTCACTCTATGACAAGGAAATCAAAGAGCTCATGGAGCTCCGACAGGTCAAACCAAACTGACATCGTCCCGGTTCACTTTCAGGTCTGCCTTTTGTAGCTTTCTGTAAAAACGTGCGTGTTTTTTGTTTCCAGGCCATGCGCACACCCAGCCGTAACCAGGCTGGCCTGGAGCTGCTGATGGAGTACTACAACCAGCTCTATTATCTGGACCAGCGCTTCTTCTCTGCTCACAAGAACCTCGGTGTTCATTTCCACTGGTACATCCCTCCTTTGATAAGTAAAACACTGGATTCGGTAAAAGAATCACACTGCATGTGTGAAGACACAGAACAAACATGCTGTTTTCCTTTTGGAAGCTCTTTTTTGAGTGGGGTGCAAATGCTGCAAAATACAAAGAAAGGGGGTCTTGTAGCATATAAATAAAGGACAGAATTGTCCCAGAAATCAGTTGCATCAATCGGACATCTCATGTGGTTTAACATCAGCACAGAAAGTTTCAGCAACAACAGGAAACGTTGATGTGATGCACAGGGTCCCAATTGGAAAATATGGCCTTGATCCAACTTGATAATTTTTGGGATCACTAGAGATGTTTCAAATATGATTGATGCAGTTTATTCCTAAGAAAATTCTGATCCTCTGGTATGCTACATGACCACCTTCTCAGTGGAAAAACCTTATGGCAGTCGTGTTCTGGACAGAGTAAAAGAAAGACCCCCTCCCCCATGACCTGCTGGGGTGTTCAGATATGTCCTTTCCCCTTTAGTTTCTTATATAAAACAGTGTCCTGTGACCTTTGCCACACAGGTACGACTCTCTGACGGGCGTGCCGTCCTCACAGCGGGCGCTGGCCTTCGAGAAGGGCAGTGTGCTGTTCAACATCGGAGCTCTCTACACGCAGATCGGAGCACGGCAGGACCGCTCGGCCACGGCCGGCATCGACACCGCCATCGACGCCTTCCAGCGGGCCGCAGGTCACTCTACATGCCTGTCACCGCTTGAGAAGTTTGTCCGTATGGCGCTTAACCCTCTCCCTCTGTCTGCAGGTGCGTTCAATTACCTAAAGGAGAACTTTTCCAACGCTCCCAGCCTGGACATGAGCGTCCCGTCTCTCAGCATGCTGGTCCGGCTGATGCTGGCTCAGGTCCAGGAGTGCGTGTTTGAGCGCATCACGCTCTTCACGCAGGGCTCGCTCTTCACCTCTCAGCTGGGCCTGGCGCAGGAAGCTGCACGGGTCAGTCAGCAGGTCCATAACGCTGCCCGTTTGTGCGGGTCACCCCGCTCTAACGGCAGCTGTGTGTCCCCACAGGTGTCGGACGTTTACCTGCTGGTGCTGCAGACCATGACGCAGCCTCTGATGAAAGACTATGTGCCGTTTTCATGGGCGTCCATGGTTCAGGTCAAATCTGAACACTTCCGGGCGCTGTCACACTACTACGCCTCTGCTGCGCTCTGTGACCACACGTGTGAGTAAATCGTAACTTTTTCCTCAGAAATCTGAGCTTTAAACAGGTCCATGCAAATCAACCAAAGCGTGTGCATGTATTTAAGGAGCTTTTTTAAACTGGAAGTGACTATATCTGTGAGGGTGATGGTAAATAATCTGTGGAAAATGTTCATCTTTGGGTTTATTTTACACTTTGTGTAGTTCGAACACACATTTGCTGCTATGCAGAGTCCATTTTCTCTCCATTTAGAAAGTGAAGGTTAAAAGTTTTTCTTTTTCCTCCCCACTAGTCCCTGCTGAGGGGGAGGGCTGCGAAGAAGAAGCAGAGAAAGCTTTCCTAAAGTTCTACATCAGCGTTCCAGCCGGACAACCTCTCAGCCAAATCCTACAAGACCCCGAAAAAAGACGAAAGCTTGGTGAGTTTGCGCACGCCGGCAGGGACCTACACGGTGCAAAGTTTGGGCTAAAGTAATCCACATTTGTGCAAAGGTAAAGCCCACCTACGGCGAGCCGTGATCAGGCACGAGGAGGCCATGCGTGTGCACGGTCTGTGTAAGATCCTTAGGAAGATGGACATCCTGCAGGATGTGCTGTCCCTCACACACAAACGCTCCCTGGAGAAGTACTCCGAGCTGGATCGGGAGGACGACTTTGACGAGACCGCCGAGGCTCCCGAGATCCAGTGTGAGGGACATCAGTAGTGTTAGCACGATGATTTAACATTGTCTGTGGGCGTTTCACAGCCAGTGACTCTGTGTGTCGGTCTGTTGGCAGCTCACACCCAGCAGAAACCAGACATCACCCCACCAAACTTCTCAACTGTCCACGTTACGGATATCTTCCAAAGACTGGTGAGCCCCACAGGGAGCAGACACACCCAGGAGGGCGACGGGTGGGATCAGCCATAACATTAAGACCACCTGCCTGTTACCTGTCATAGATCCTCTGACTGTCAAGAGGTGTTTAAAGAACATCCAAAGGGGTCCTGGGCCTCAGTTAAGGATCCTTTGGGACCCGTGTATAGTCTTTTTTTAAGGCTCACAGCCCATCAGATTTCTTTCGGGGGAGGGGTTAGAGGTCAGGGGCATGCTGATTAGCCCCTTATTAAGCTGTCCGTCTGGTGTCTCCATGTTGTTTGAAAAAAAAACGTGTTCCCCGAGTTACTTTCTCAATTTAGGTGGCTTACCAAGATGAAGGTCATCGTAAATTCTGCTCTTTTTTTTCCATTTTTACTGCATTTTTCCTACTTTCTTTAATTAACCGTCATACTTAATTTAAACTCCCCTCAAACGATGCAGGGGCCCCTTTCGGTGTTCTGTGCCAGGGCTCGCTGGGGCCCGGTTCGTGTCATCAGCCTGCAGAAGAGAGAGGGTGGACTGGGTCTCACGCTCAGAGGAGACTCCCCTGTGCTGGTGGCTGGAGTGGTGCCTGGAGGCTGTGCAGAGGTGAGGCAACCCGTCCTAAAGGAGCCGCCATTCCAGCCTCCTTCTGTCAGACAGTTTACAAATAAACAGCTGGAGCAGAAATTGAGGAATTATCTGCAGAGGTTGATGATGCTCTGAGTGACGGGGACCCCTTTTGTAACACTCAGGAGGCGGGGCTTAGGGAGGGAGACTACATAGTGGCTGTAGATGGAGAGGACTGTAAGTGGTCCAAACACGGCGAGGTGGTCCACATGCTGAAGAGCGGTGGAGACAGAGGGGTGGAGCTCAGCGTGGTCACGCTCCACTCACAGGACACACAGGTAGGTGTGTGTTTGGGATACCAGCAGCCACATTCTGGGTGGGGCTGCGCTCACCTGTGCTCTCCAACAGATGGAGAGGAAGGCCATCATGCTGTCCAACGGCGGCGATAAAGAGAACGCCAGGCAGCGCCTGCTGGGCGCCGCTAAGGGGCAGAGCTCCGCCTCCTTATTGAACTGGAACAGGAAGAAAAAAAGGGAAGGAGGCAAGAATCTGGGAAGCACTTTCAGCTTGTCGTTTGGAAGCATCCGAGACTCTGAGGCCATGTACTGAGGTGGCCTGCAGAGGAAAGCACTCAGGGATTCATCACACCACCTCAGGAGATGGGGGGGGGGGGGCAGAGGCTGGTCAGAAGATGCAGTGAGGAGGCGGCAGCTTCAGGTAAAGATCCCCTTTGACTTCTGAACAGACCAAACTGGAAGCACAAATATCAGAGATGGGCTCTGAAGCGTTTGGAGAACCATCAAGAGGGGTCAGCCATTCTGAAGTTTCCATTAACATAGAAACGAACCAGCGGCCATCTTTATGTTCACACAAAGACTAAAGGATGCAAACGCACTAAAACAGTGTTCCCAAACCCTGGTCTTCAGGGACCAAAAGACGGGCATTTTTCTGTTTCTCTCCTCCAGCTGATTCAGATGAATGGATCAGCGCTTTGAGCTCTGCAGGGGGATGAATAAAAATTAAATCAAGTGTCCTAGAGCTGGGAAACATAGAAAATAGGCATGGTTTTGAAAATCTGAGGACCAGGGATGCTCTGATCTAAATATTCTGACCTTCATGCCGACATGCTGCTCCAGGCTTTAAAGAAGGCTTTTAACAAGATGCTTCTTTGGGTCTGTGAGCGATCAAATATTCCAAAGTTTCAAGACAAAAAAAGTCGGATGGATTTACTCCATCATCAGGTCACCAGCTCGGATCAGAATTCCACCCCAGTTGAGAAACTGTGCTCATAAACACTGTGGGAAGTCGAGTAATGGGTCATTAACATGAGTCCAACATTTCTCTGACAGGGGAAGATGATGGTGGCCTTATTTGTTGCTTTTTGACATAATTATTTGGATTCTGGCCCTTTACCCCAAGAGTGGACCGGCTGAAGAACCGGTGCTAAAGGTTTGACCCAGATTGTGTACGATTGCTTTCTTTTTTAAACTGTTTTGATTAATGGAATGTTTATACCACAAAAAGCGTGATGAGCCATTTAAAGACAACTTTTAAAATCAGTACCAAGCCTTGAACCTCGGAGCAGTGAAGGTCGAGAACTTCTTAATGTTTTATGGCCCCACACCATCTAAATTAAGTGTTTTCTTGGAGAAAACTGATCTGAAATCAGGTGAAGCTAAAGCAGCTTATACACATTATTGAACATGTCATGTGGCCTCAGTCAGAGGGTTTCCGATTCTTTCTGTTAGTGTGTTGTCTCTCTGGCTTCCTCCCACCATCCAAAAACATGCATGTTTGATGAATTAATGGCTCTAAAAAGAGAAAGTGAGTCTGAGTGTGAACAGACTATGGTATGGGCGATGGATGGACTATAATAAGGGAAATAAAGAGTGGCTCCACATTCAAATAGTAAAATTTCTGCATCAGTCTTGAATTATAACCTTAACACTCAAACATTAAATAGAATAATTCCTTTTTGTTTATAGTGAAAACAAATATTGTGCAAATTTGATACAAATTTCACATACAAAGACTTTTTGTCCTTTCTTTGTTCAGCTCAGTCCATCCTGTATCTGACTCAAAGTTTGCCTTTATACCTGATTTCAGATCAGTTATTTGAACAAGGATTTCTTTACAATAGTCCCTCATAGATGATGAAAAGCACTTGAAGTTTGAACTGATGTTTTTGATGTAGTTTAGTCCTTTTTGATGCACTGTGATGTATTTTGTTGATTTAGCTTTTGGTGGGGAAATATTTTGAGACTCCTGTAATTGTTAATTTTTCTAAGATTTTGATACAGCTGGAAACACATTCCTGCTCAGCTCGCTTTTCCAGGTACGGAGGCCCAGGAGGAACAAAAGTGATGGCAAAAATGAGTTTTTTTGTCTTTACAGTTTAGCTTACTGCAAAGTTTGTTTTGCTCCATAACCACAAGGTCTGAATCTTCACGTGGTTATAGCAGCTTTTAGTTCCAGAAAAATCAGGAAAGAAAAACTTCGTGAATTTAAAAAAATTGTTTTTGGCGGAATTTTAGGACATCTGTCAGTGAAATCTTTTTTACACCATCCCTGATCATATTTGGGAATTTGCACTGTATGTTTAATGTACAGATCCAATAAACAGGAAAAATGAATAAAAAGAAAATGCTGATTGTTATGGCTTCATTCAGTCAGGAAGCTCTTTTGGTCTCTAGAAAGAAGAGACCAAACCAAACAGCTGCACGGAGAGCCAGCTGTTCAGGTAAAAACTTCATCTGAAGGAGAAGGACACTCTGCGAGAATAGCAATGACCATGTTTGAACAGATGGTGTAAGTGGGGGAAAGGGAACCATACCTTATTAAATTACAACTACCGCTTACACACAGGTTAAACTTCATTGAGTTTTATTCTCACAGAAAGGCCAAAATAATTCAAACAAGATTCAAAAGTTCCAAAGTCGAAGCTTTCTGCAGACTTCTGCCCTGTGCTCGCTTCAGAAGCTGCACAGGCTGGTAACACATTTTAGACCTAAAAAGGAAACCCACTTATGGCCCAGCCTGTAGAACCTTTAACCATTACCAGAGGTTTGGATCCCTCCAGTTTCTATAGGATTTATTCAATCTTAAATATGAGGGCTTTTAGCACCAGCTTAGTTAGCAAAGTCCCTTTGATCCAGTCTAAAGGGGAGGGAATTGCCTCTGTATCATTTCCTGCTGACAGTTTGTGCTCCTTTCAGTTCGCTTTCCAGCTCTTAAACAGCCCGGGTCCAGTTCAGGAGCCCCCCGGGCTGGCCCCCGACCCCAGCCCGCTCTGCTCCAGCTCTGCTATCACCGACATGTGTTTGAAGTCTGTGGGCTGGTGGTTGAACGTCTCCACCAGGCGGTACGTCTCCTGCCTCTGCGTGCCGTAGAACAGCTGCACCTGATTGGCCAAACACTGTGCCTGGTGTACAGTCTGAGGAGACAAGGGGGGGGGGGGGGGGGGGGGGCGCGTTTAAACCTACAAAACACCAGCCAGGCCAGTTCATCCTCTTACTTGCGCCAGCTTACCACGAACTTGGGGTCCATCTCTGCCGTCATGAGCACGACGGCCTTCTCCTCCTTCAGCTCGGGATAGTGGTAGAGGATCAGCTGACTGGGGGCGTTCTCACCCAGCGTCTGGACACACAAGAGAAGCTTAAAGACGCTGAAGGATGAAACAATGAATTCCGCCAGATCTGGAGACCTGTTTAAAAGCTGAGTGGTTTGTAACTGAAAGTAAGCTGAAGCAGAAAAGGCCCCAAACTGGATCTGGACCAGGCACAGCTGGATATGGGCAGCTGCAAGCCTTCCAGTGTACTAGCTGGTTTATGAAGTACCTGGATGTTGATGAGGGAGGTGAAGTGCAGCTCATGTCTGGACCACTGACCCACGAAGAACTCATAGCCCTCCTTCTGAGGCAGAGCGTACAGAAACTGAAGAAAAAGGCCACAAAAAGATACTCAGAGGAGGGAAAGCTCCTTCAGGGGGGTGCTGGATAAACTCTGGGTTCTTACCATGGGGCAGGACTTTGAGCGGTTGAAGATAAACTCATACATGTGGGACTGAAAAGAAAGAGGAGGCAGACTGTAAATCAACTAAATAATTTAGAGTTCTGCAACACCGAACATGCAAAAAATATATAAGGTTATAGAGGGCTTAGTAATAAATAACAAGCTGATAAACTAATGAATAAAAGCAGAGAACTCAAAGGCTGGGAGAGGGTAAAACTGATTTATGATGGACTCACTGGGATGACGGCGCTGATCGTGTCTTTGCTAGAGTAGTATTTCATCCAAAGCTGAGAGAGGAAGGTGGAGACAGAGCAGAGATCAGAAGGGTTTTTTTGTCTTGTGCTTGTTTATAACTTCTTTGTTGGGTCTCTTAGGTCTCTTTTTGGTAATATTCTTTGGCTTTGTAATGGTTTTACATCTTCTTGTCAACATATGTGCCTTTTCTGTTTGTTTTGTGTCAGTATTTTATCATTTTCAGCTAAACAGGATTTCTAGCCTAATTTCCTCTTTTCTCCCCAAATTTCAGCCATCTCTCTGGGCTTCTTTGAGAAGTCAAAAAAGCTTCAGGCATAACATTAAATTATTTAGGACTGACAGGAAATAAATGGAATTTGACATCTTAAATCAGATATGGTAATATTCTTTAGTATTTTTTTCATTGATAAAAATAATTATATTTTAGTATTAAAGTATCACCTGGGTTAAAGAGCTTCTACATACAAGAGTCTCAGCCATTACAGGGACATACAGTTATTCTGCTGATCATTTAGGGCCCAAACCTCACACCGGGGGGACACATTTGTTCAACTCTGTACATTACATCATATCATTATTAGTATTTATTAACTCATCTTTTATGTGGCTGTCCTCACTCACCTCTGCTATCTCCTCACTCGTCATGTCCTTGATCATCTCCAGGTTTAGGATGGAACCCAATGTCTGAAGACGACCACATTTGTCTGTTACACACCTCAAAACGAAAACTGTGTTCCTTTCAACTTTTAACCGACTTAAGAGGGATGAACAGGAAAGCAGAACGAAAAAAAAACTGAATTTTGTCAGAGTTGAAGTCTCAGCTTGATGAGCTCACCTTGTTCTTGGTGAAGCCTCCTGATGCTCCGTCACAAGTGGCCATCTTGTCCCTTTTTTCTAGCTGCAAAGAATCCCAAACAGAGGTTAAGTCCCAGCCATCTCCCAAAGTGATCACACTCACATGAAGCTGCAGAGCCACAACGGGAACCACACTGAACGTCTGGTGGTTGTAGTAAAACCATAAATGTTGGAGAACTGGAGGCCTTTTCACCTGCGGAGTGGGCTGACATTCCTCAGGAAGCTGGAGTCCAGCTTTGCTCCAGGTCATGACAGCAAAAGGTAACCCTACCGAGCCCTAAATATGCCCTGCATGAAGGGGCTGAGTCATTTTCACACAACAGCTGTCTTTAAAAGTGTCATTTTGTGTTGACATAGGAGAAAAACTTTACAATAGAAGCTGTGATGAGAGATCTAAATGACTCTGGTTGTATTTGTTTCTTGGAAAATAGCTGCTGATAAACCCAATTTGCAGATGGGGTTGAATAAATTTTATAAACACTGTGTAACTGAACAAATTAAGTCAAATCTGAGGTTCTATGGGAGTCAAGCCTGACTTGATAGCCGACCTCCTGTTCCATCAGCTGGACAAACTCTGCCTGCTTGGAGTGTCCCAGAACTTCTTTCTGTGACTCATGCCGCTTCTCCAATCGGGTCTTGTACTCCTGGGGTTTGGCACTGAAATTTAATCAGAAGAAATCATTAAACATTCACATTCAGTAACATAATGTGACTGAATGAGTTAATTTATGGAATAGGCTTAAAAAACCTATTTGCTCATATATCCACACGAATGTACCCATCACTTGCTGAGGTATTATACAATTGACTTGAAAAAAAAGAAAACATACATGTATAAAGCTTAACGTCATTTAAACACTAGCCGAAATTATCCTGTGAAAGTAAAACCTAAAGTGGCATCCACTGCAATATTATCAATTGTAGGTTAATGTGGCAGCAATGATATTAGTCATAAAATAAGAAATTAGGTAATGCGGATTCGGACGAAGTTAGCCCGCTAACCTGCGCAGCTTCTGGATTTTGTCCTGGTACTTGTTGTAGAACGGGTTTTCCTCCAGGTCCGGCTCCTTCCGCACTGAGAAGGTTCGTAACTGGGACGGGACCAGTCCAGGAATCAGTGTCCTAATGCCAGTGGCCCTGACCGCTAACATGCCCCGGTACGAACATGACATCTGTACCAAAGCCGCCGCCATCTTTCCATCGCTCCCGTTCCACATCTATAATCCTCCGGTGCGGAAAGGGCTGTAGACATGATTGGTTCCGGAAAACTGCCGATCTATGAGATTATCAATATCAAACTAATAAAACTATAAATGATTAACATAAAATTCCTCGATAATTAAAGATTAATTAAGATCATTATCATTTAACAATATTCAAGATTTTAGAATTATTGTTCAATGGATTGCTGAGAATCTACATAAAATACAAACTATTGATGAAGAAATAAATAGAGAGTTAACAGAATTGGTCCACAAATAACACAGGTGACTGTTAGGATTTGGTTATAAATATACACTTTAGCATTGTTTGCTATCACATGATCTATGCATATTATTGATTGTTTCATTTTATATTATACCTATGGTTTGTATTGAAGTTTCTGGCTGTAACCACAGATTCTCTTTGTTCTCTCTTTTCTTTCTATACTTTTTCTCTGTTGCATTAGATCCACGTCTTTAAGTCAACACATACACACACCATTTGGTACCACATTCCAATGTCATCAACATGAATTAGGACCTGGCTTGTTAGTCTTAGAGGTAACTAACCAATAGGACTTGGTTGTGTCCAGTCCTCCTTTTGAGGGGTGTGCCCAGCCCAGGAGACAAAGACCCATCACCCCCAGACCTCAGAGCTCTTGGCCGACTGAGACCCTGAGAGAGAGGTTTCCTCTGTGAAGAGCCCAGCGCTGAAATACTTTACCTGTGACCCAATAAATGTCATTTTTTACTCTTGATCTACTCTGGTTAATTCTCAGGTTTCCAACTAAAGAATCGGGCTAACATGACTTAAAAACAGCATTTTCTGCTGACCATAGCGGTGATTGAGGATCTTCAAATCCTCCTGCCAGAATGTTGTGACACATTGTGACCTTTAGAGGTCACTACAGTCTTTCTTTGAAACCTGCCCCAACAAGCTCTCCACATTTGTCTTTAACATCTGTTTGTCAAGGGCCCTCTTCTGTCTGAACCCAGCTAACATCTCTGGTCACTTCCAGCTCTGATATGCTCAGCATGTGTAAACCCACATCTATGTTCATTTGTGTGTGCTCACAGTCGCCACACTGGCTGTAAATTTAACAAGATGTGTGTTTTCCTGATGACTGTCTGAGTGCTTCTGTGTTTACTCTCTACGGCCAATCATTTTCAATCTCTAATCAATACCTGAAGCAGCTGGGAGCAGTTCCAGGTCCAGATGATGCCTTCTGCATCCCGGAAAAACAACAGTGATGTGATCCAGTGGGTTTGCTGTATATTCAGTTTCTTTGGCTCTTTTTTAAAAAAACCTTTTCTGGCTAATATTAGAGAGGATATTTGGAAATAGTGTCTTTGAACGTCTTAAGGTTTGTTTGCTCTCTTCATCTAAAAATGAATTCAGAATCACCTACTGACTGATCATTTATTCATTTTCACATAAATATTTGGTTCAATTTAGATGTAAATCCACTTTTGGGGTATTTCTCTGAGCATGACTTTCACAGCTGATCAACAATAGCTTCCTTTAAATTGTTGATACACCTAAAAATATTCAGCTGCTTTTTTTCAATGGCATCTATAACGTTTCATGGATAATATTACCTTAAATCAGGTTTGTGAAGCACAGTAAACAAGTCCTATTAGAATTTACAAAATGTTATGTAAAATCAAATTGAAGGAAAATATGTGCAAATAACCAATTGTGTAATTCTGATTCCGGACAATGGCAGCATTCAGGGAAAGCATCAGGAGGATAAGTGACATGGAGCCACCTCTTCAAACCTGAAAGGAAAAAGGAGGTTGGCCGTCTTGCTTTTTTTTACTCACAAACAGTTTAAAAGTCACTAAAGTTGATAAAAAGGGTTCACTAATCAGAGAAAGCAGATGCCAATTTTTTTACAGTTTGATAGGCGGCCAGGTGGGTTTGGATGGATTGTCCAAACACAGCCCAGTGAATGAAACCAACTAAACTTTTTCTTAAATCTTTAGTAAAGACAACGGTCCTGGAGTCCCCTCTCATGTGGAGCTTTTCCACTTTTTCATTGACCCTGATAGTGTCCTGATCCGGTAAGAAAAACATGGACATCTTGAATCAAATGCATGCTGTTGGCTGAATCTCTTGGTTTTTGCTTTTGAAACACAGAATTTTTACAGGTTGGGATGAAATTCTTGAGTGAAACATGTTTGTTGGTGCTTTTCGGCCTGTAAACAAGTCTCCTTCCTCTGCCGTCAGACACTGAGCGCTCTCTATAATCTGCTCTGTGTTCGTCTGTTTCTTCCTCTGCTCTCACGGACCCGCTGCCCCCTCCTCCTCCTCTTCTTTTTCCTCTCTGCATTCTCTGGCTCTCTTTGTTATGGGGGTCCTGCACAGAGGATGTATATTTCATGTGCGGCTCTGGAGGCTTTTACCATTAATTATAGAGACACACTAAGCTCTCCATTTGCCGGACAGATGTTATTTTTTACTTAAGGAGGGAAAGGGGACTGTTCCATTATTCAGAGGTAATCCCGCTCACCAGAGAACAAATAAATAAATGAATAAATAAAAAAAGCAAAAGCAGAAACCACAAATATTTACTGCACAACTCCTGCGTGCTCAAAGATTTCCTCCGCAGTGTTCAGCCTTTAAGTGCCTTCTGTGTAATAAATATGGAACAGCTGCTTTGTCATTTCATGTCTTATTCAACCTCCTAAAAATCTTGCTTTTGTTTGCCATCAAAAACTGAGCAGAAATCAGCACAGATTAACGTTTAAAAACAGAAATCTGACACTTTTGGCAGCAGCAGGATGAACCGACAAGACAGTCAGGGCAGATTGTCACAAAAGTCCTTTTTCCAAAAATAATTTAAGGGTAATATTAACGTACAGTGCCTGCATTTTCCACAAAACATGTTCGTTTTTACAGAAAAAATATTTCCAATAATGCAGAATGTGTCATCCTTAAGATGGATTGCACAATCGTGAAATATAATTTAATTACATTTTGTTAACATGCCAAAATATCAAATTATTTTATAATAGAAATTTAAAAAAACTTTTTTAAGAGGCTTTTAAGAGTATGGTTGATTAAACCTGAAAACGAAAAAAGGTCTTTTTAGTCACTGTTGTGATGAAATGCAACTGTTTTTTACATAACTTCCATGATGTATTTGTGAAGTTTTATGGTTCAAATGTTTATGTAAAGGTTATTGATCGACAGCAAAACCTGCAAAACTTCGTTTTGAATTCAAGAAAAGATCTAACAAATACCAAAATGTTCCAAAAATACAAAATACTATCAGTTGTGCTTGATGAAATGTGTAAACAATGACACAAGAAGTGTGAATGAATTGTTTTACCAACAATGAGGAACAGAATAGGGGGAAATTCAGATTTGGGGGGGTGAAATGTCATATAACATGCCAGAATAACTGTGATTTTTTCAGTTCTGAGAGCTTAACCCAATAATCTTAATTTCCCTTTTAATTGAAATGTAGAAGTCAAAGATTTGTGTTTTATCCTCTAGAAAAATAATTGACTTATAAATAACATAATAATAAAAAAACATCCTGTTTAGCCAAACAGAGGAATCAAATAGTAATGATACATTTTTTCAGAACTGGGTAAAAACTGAGCAACTGATAAAAATTCTGTCATTTTTTAGACAAAAACTAAATATTATGAACACTGTGTGCTTCCCTGTGCTTTAATGATCTAATATTTTCTGTTAATTAAAACATTTGGATCACCAGAAGAGTAAAAAAAACCCCACTGTTTTGTCTTTAGATTAGTTTTTATTGTTCAGCAGGATTTCCCCATCTGTGAGCATGACCTTCTTCTTCTTCTTCTGAGGCATTTTCTCTGGGACACACGGGAGAAGTTTCCCTGGTGGACAGAGCAGAGCAGCGCACACCCCAGAAGGAACGAAGATGAAGAAACAACTTTTATCGGCGCCCAGAGCTTTAGAAAAATGCTCCTAAGGATTCACGGCTGGATTCACACCTGCTTTCACTTATCACCTGTGAACGGGACGGATTTCAGCCCCTGAAACATTTCTGGGGCTTTTCAGGTCAGCAACACCTTCTAGAAACAATGATGAAAATCAACTGATATTATGGCCTCTCAGATGTGAAGATTTGGCAGCCTCTGCCTCTCTGTGTTGGGCTGTAAAATTGAACTGAAGATGCTTTTCTAATGGCTCTATTATCTCCCTCTTTTTTAATAATGTGAGCAGTCAGATGAAAATGGTTCCACTTAACAGACAGCTCGGCTCTAAGAAATGATTTGCTGTGGTTTAAAAAAGGATAACACATCTGAATCACGAAGCTTTTTGCTTTAAAATCTGAAAAACCAAAATAGTTCTTTCAGTGTGTAAAAGAGTAAATGTAACTAATCAACTTTTTTAATCAATATGATCAATTCCTGGGGTGAAACAGAAGCTTCTCAGACCTCTTTGCTTATTGAAATGATGTAAAACAGAGCACATTTGGAATATTTTACAGACAGTTGCTGCTCTCTCGTAGCACGGCGTCTCCTCAGAGCTGGAAAAAGCCAACTCAGGTACACTGAACGGGTGGCGCCGCCAAACAGAAAGCTCCCCTTCGCTTAAAGAGGCGCAGTGTGCAGTGGATTCATGTTCAAAGGATCCTGCAGCCTCTCAGCGGAGCCCTGTGATGTTCCCGTCTGCCTCTCAGGCGGCTGAGTGCACAACCGTCACCAGGAGGGTTGATTTCAAACCTCAGGGTTTTGGGGGGTCTTGGGACCACTCACTTCCCCTCCCTCCGGCAAAGGGAAATCGCACCCCTGGGCCAGCGGATAACCCCAATCCACACCCTCACACACACGCACACAAACACACACACACACACGGTTAAGCACTCACTCACACACTTGATGAAAAAAGGTCAGGCTTGGCAAAGGAACCCCATCGTTTTAGAGAGGATCCTATTAAAAGTGCATGAGTGTGTCTGTCTAGGAATCAAGACACCCGCTCTGCTGCTCAACCGATAGCTCTGCATATGTGTGTGTTTGTGTGTTATTTATTCATGTGCGCTGGTATTAGAGCATCTTGTGGCAGGCATCACTCAGTCTCTGTGAATGAAAGCAGAACATGCGGCTGCTCCCTGCTTGTTTGTGATCGTTACCAGGACCTCTGACCCCGGATAAGATGCAGCCGGAGCAGATCAAACGCACAACGAGCCGAGAACAGGCGGCAGTCTGGGAGGTGAGAGGCTCCAGCATCTGGCCTGCACCCTGAATTCATACGGCTCCCATCAGCCTGCTCGACCCGGAGAGGCAGAAGGACCTGCCGGCTCCCGGCTTTCCTCTGGGTCAGATCTAGTATGCGATGTCTGGCTTTTCAATTAACCCTTTAAAGCCTGATCCAAGAAAAATACGATGAATATTGGATTTTTTTAAGCTGAAGTTTTTCTTTGGCCCCTCAACAAAATATGGAAAAAAACCCAGAAATTATTTTAAAATATTTATAATTTATTATCGTGAAAAATATATTTTCGTTTAGTCTTCTACGTGCTGTTATCAGGTTTATCTGAATGAAAAACAGGGTTTTGAGCAAAGTTTTTACCATTAAATGATGCAAAAAGCCTCAGAGTCAAAAGACTTCAGAAATCATATCAAATATGACACACATTACATTATAGGGTTAATTTACATATTTTTAAAAAAGCTGTGAATTAAGAGAATGAAAGTGAGATTAAAGAGAAAAGCATCCACACTATCCCTCTATTTTACTTTAACCTGTTTTAACCTGTTTTACTCAAAGCTTCTCACAGATACATGCAAACAACTATGTGTGTTTGCAGATATAAACACAACATACTAAGCATATTATTAAAGTTTAGATAAAAGCAGGAATCATTTAATTTTTCACACACTCTATCCCTTATGGCTAAATCCTAAATTAGAATTTAGACAATTTGGAAAAAAATGCGAGATAGTTGAGAAGTTTAATCTGTTATTTGATCGGTATCTTATTATTCAGATTTTAATATAATCAATCCAGACAACAAAGCAACCGTGTCACGGTCAGGGGATAGAAGGTGTCCGGGTGTTTGGACTCACCGTCGTGTCCCGGTCCCCGGCTCCTCTGGCTGTGAGCGGAGCGCTGTGAGCTGCAGCTCGTGGCCGGGCGGGGAGCGCTGAGTGCGGGCTGCCGCGGCCGGCAGGGGGCGCTGCTCGCACACAAACCCAGCGGAAACGGGAGGCCAGAGACGGGTCCTGATGAGAGCACATCCACTCCGAACCAAACAGCTCAATTTTAAATCTGATCATTTGGATGATGTTGTATTGGTCTGATCTTTTTAAAATGAATCTTATTGTTTCTCTCCGTTTGTGTTCATCACTCACTCTCCCTTTTCCCCTCCCTCATCTCCTTTTTATCTCTCTGTGCATTCTTTTTTTCCTCTTCTCCTTTACTGTCATGTTTCTATCCTCATCTTTAAGTTCTTCGGTTTATTTTTACCCCTATTTATTTATTTGAATCTTTCTTCCATTATTTACATCTTGTCTTTCCTCCTTTCTTCATCCTTTTCTCTACTTTCTTCCCTTCTTATTGTGTCTTTCTTATCTGTCCTGTTTTTTTCAAATTTCTTCCTGTATGTACCACTCGTTTTCATGCATTTCCTCTTTTTCTGTCTCCATCTTCTTTCCTCCTCTTCATCACTTGCTCCTTTTTTATGCATCCTGATTTGCGTCCTTTTCTTTAACCAAAAGTCTGCGTTCTTGTCTCCTCTTTGCTCTTCCTCCTCTCCTCTACTTGGTCCTGGCCATGGTCCAAGGACGTAGAGAGGGTGGGGCACACTGAGCGTGCTCAGTGGCGCTGACAGCTGTCACTTTGGCTGGTGCTAATGCAGACGAGCTAACCTGAAATGAGCAGGGACAGTGAAGCTCTGCGTCACTGACAGCCCCCCCCCCCCCCCCCCCCCCCACACACACACACACACCGCCCCCCCTCTGCTTCCTGCTCCTGAGGGACAGGTACCAGCAGGAATGAGGCGCGGGGTGCAGCGGTGGGACGGAGAGATAAGGCCCTGGATATAAGACGGGTCACTGTGCTGTTAACACTGACAGCAGGCCTTTTGAAGCCATCCAGCACTCCCAAGGAGGCCAAAAAAAAACAGTCGCAAGGAAAGAGGAAGGATGAGGAGAAACCATGTGGAAGGGATGTTTATGAGATGGAAACTTTATATTGTACACAAAATGTGCAATTTCAAAATCTGAAAACCAACTCTTACTCTCAAACTTTTTGTTAAAATTGATATTTTCATTAATCTAAAGGAAGTCCTGTTTAAAAACAAGAGAAAATGTACAAAATCTAAAAGTATTTGATTTATTCTGTAAAGATCTGGAGCTATTTGTTAAATGAGTGCTCCAAATCTATTCTTTAAACTCTCTTTAAAGATTAAAGAGAGTTAGAAGAGGCAGAACAGGCTAAATAAAGACAGTCTCTGTGTCTGTATTATCCAAAATACCACTGACTGTGCTCAGAGACATTGTCATTTCACCATTTGAAAAAGAGAGATCTGGACAGAACTCAGAGGGGTGTTCTCTTACTGGAAAACTGATAAATTGACCTTCCTGTTCTTTTTTATTCATCATTTTAGGAAGCAGGAAGGGAGGAATAAATGCCAGATAAACTGACACAGGCAGCACACACCTGAACAAAGGTGCAGAAAAAGTGGTTGAGCATCTCCTGCCACACATGTCCTGTTTGAAACATACATACATATAAGTCACGGTTTATGGAGGAGGAAGCCAACCAACTAAAGGATTTGTCATTAACTTTGAATAAAACTGACCTCCAGGGATTTAGAATCAAACAAAGAGAAATGAAGTGTACAGAGGAAGGTAATTCCTTCGGAGTGGAAGGTGAGGAAAAGAGCACAGGTTGGGGGAGGGGGGGGGGGGGGACTGATGGCCAGTCATGAGAGGAACTAAGAAAGCATGGGGGATTTAAAAGGAAGGAAAACAAACCACGCAGAGACAAGAGCATGATTAGTTTTTTCTCTACTTTCTGACTGTTCCTCTTGTTACTAAATTCCCCAGAGTTTCTAGCTGTCCCCAAAGACTTGCCTTGGATAACATTTTGAATCTCCTAAATCCCAAAAAAGCACAAAAAGAGTATTTTCGTCCTGTTGAAGGGTCTGAGTTTCATGCTGGACTGATAGGCCAAACGAGTAGAGGAGGAGGGTGAGAGTGGCCCTGAGCATTGGGATTAATCAGTGAGATTATGGAGGGCTTCGAACAAGAGAGCAGGACGCGTTACGCAGCAGTGGCTCTGGAGGGGCCGGTTCTGGAGGATTCTGAGAGGAGTGATGCTGCGGGAGAGGGATCAGAAGAGAGGGGAAGATGTTTGGAGAGTGTAGATTTGATACCAACAATAAGATATTCTGCTTTATTTCCACTGACAACTTGAGAAGAAAAGAGAAGAAGAGACCTTATGAGTGGGAGATGTGGAGGAAAACATGGTAAGAGGAAAGAGAGCGAGCGGAGGGAAGGGAAAAGTGGCTGTTGGGTCTCGTTCAGTACAGCAGCCGGCGTCAGGCCGAGCCTTTCCTCCCATTCTTCTGCAGATCACAACGTGCTGAGTCAGCTCATTATCTGATGGAGCCGTAGACAGCATGAGTTTAAATCTCAGCATCGCTGCGAGCGCTCTGGCTGCTTCACTCCCCTCGCCCTCCTCTGGAACTGCTCAGCTTCACACCACAGAAAAAAAGACCCCGAGTGGCCTCGGAGTCTGTCCAGAGCCAGCAATGACGGCCATCGTCCCGTCAACAGCAGACGATCGGGTTTTTCTGACCTTAGTGTTGAATTATGTGGGATAGACCACCTGTCCCAAAATCTGGGGTTTTTTCGCTTTTTGAGTTGTGTTTCTCCGGTTTTACTCGTTTCTATGGGTCCTCACTTTTTGAGCTTCTGATGTTTTTATATGTTATTGATCACTATTTGTTTGACAAAGACTTTTTCCCCTCTGGTCACTTGCTCCTCTGAATACGATCTGACTTAGATTAATGTTTCTCTGCCTCTGCTCACAAAGTGAGTACAGCAAAGTTATTTCACTATTTTGGAGAGTTTATGGAGAAGCTGAAGCTCTTTTGAGACATATATAAACAGCTGTCATTTCAGTGTCAGATTGGACCAAACTGGGAGACTAAAGAAAAGGCTGGATGAAGAAAAAATCAGGATCAAACAAAAAAGAGACATCCTATAAATATGCTGAAAACAGATCCTAAACCTTTGACAAATGTTCCAGAACAAAAACAAATGAGTGGATTGAAATTCAATCCAAAACAGAAACTGGATGAACCAATTAATCGCCCTAAACCGAAAGTGTGGTTGGACATTAGGAACTCCCAGAGGGCAGGTTTCAGGGGCTCATCACTCTAAAATCAGGATAATCCTCAGGTAAAAACTGAGAGCGTTTTCCACCAGCCCGCCTTCGGTCATTTTAGCAAAGGCTCTGGTTCTGGGGTAATAATCGGGATAATCTGCCTTTAATAGCAGGATTACAGCAGGTTAGGGAGCTGTTCTTGCTCCGTTTTGGAGCTAAACTTTAATTCATTAATCAATTTATACCCTCTCAAAGCCTCCTGAGAGAAGCGGAGAGTGGGCCAGTGCTGCCTTATTCACATGATTTTTTTTTATAATAAAGCTCACTTACTTTTCTTTCGGCTAACAAATCCACTGAAATTACCTAAATCAACATTTATTATGACTTACTGACACCTGTTGGCTCTGTCTGATTTCTATTGAATATAAGCAGTAACAGAAAGAAGGTTTACATTTATCTGAAGACTCTACATATTTTTTTGTAGGGTTTGGGGATTTTTCCACCCACAATCTTCTGCTCAAAGACATTCACAACTTATTTCACCCCATCCATGTGGACTAGTTTGAGGTCAAGTGTCTCAGCGCAAAGTCATGAGTGAAACATGTTGTAGAATTATCTATTTTCATAAGATGATGTGACATAATGCCGAGAAATCTGCACCCAACGAGGAGGAGAGACGTGAACTCTGCCCCTGGCTCTCACCACAACTCTTTTTGTCAATGACTTCATGGTCTCCGGCCTTCTTAGTTACCCGACCTGCTTTTCAATTATTATTATCTTTTCTCTTTCTCATTTTTCAATTCCAGTGTTTTTCCTCATGGGGACGTTCCACACCGGGGTCCGTTGCCTGGAGACCACCCTGCTTGGGGTGGCTGGGGGATCCTGCGCTGTGGTGTGGATGTACTTCTGAAGGAGAATACAGATGTAGGACACAAACAGAAAAGCTCCATCAAATTTTAATAATGCAAATAAGCGCAGACGTTATGAGGCGGCGTGGGAGGAAGAGGCTCCTTCTCATCTCTCTGAAGGTTCATCACAACATGCTGTTTGTCATCTCCAGGTCAGCACATGGCCACATCACAAGCACAGAAACCCCCCATTTCCCTGCCAACCCGTCAAGGTGACTCTCTTAATGGCTAGTGGGCTGATAAACACACGTATGTTGATAAACACGCTGACCCCCCCCCTCCACCTTTGGGGCACAGGTCCGTCCGGTGTGAAATGCACGCAAACATTTAAATATTTCAGGCTGTACTCTGGCTCTCGGACCAAGCGGGCGGCCAGCCGACACACACTTTGAGAGGTGGCGGTGACAGCCTCATGAATAGCCCATGAGCCAGCAGCTGCCCCCCCCCCCCCCTTACCACAGCCATCAAAGGCCCACAATGATTTATTGATTTCTTTATTTGTCGCATAAAAAAGGAAAAGTTGCTCCTCCTGCGCCGGCCTTTTATCCGGTTCTCACGCCTCCTCCTCTCGGCTCAGACAAGAAAAAAAAGAGGACAAACTGCCACCTGACAGGTTGGAGGAAGAGGGAATTCCCCACGTGCTGACACTGATTTATCAGTTCACTGCATGGAGGAAGGCTCCTCCTTTTTTCCTTGCAACAACTCAGCTCTTGCCGTTTTTCTTTCTAACATTTTGTCCAAAATGATCCGCCTCACCTGTTTTTATCCTTTTGTTCCCAACCTGCCCCCTTATCCCCTCTCTTTTTGACAATGTTGGGCATCCTCCTTCTTTATTCACTCATTTTCATTTTCCTTTCAACTTTAGTGCTCATCTTATCACCTTACCATCTCTCTTCCCATTTTTTTTACCAGTTCTTTATCTCTAAAGTATCTGTTGTCCTTTTTATTTGATTTATTTTGATTTTTTTTATTCCTTTTCTATGACTCTTCCTGCTTGGCCTCATGTTTCTTTCCTTCCTTGCCTTTCCCTCCCATTCAGAGTTTTAGTTTCCCTCTCATCCCTCTTCTTTTTGAACCAAAAGAACACATTTCCCACCTTTGCAGCTACAGAGATATACTGTCCCAGGTTCTCTCCCTCTCATCCCGCTCTTAGAAAACCCCGAAAGCACTGATTTCTCTGAATGTCTGCGGCCAATTAGAGCACTTCTCAGTCGGTGGGGGGGCGAGGAGATCAGACAGACTGCTGAGGTCACGTCTCCAGACTTGCTTTGATCTTTGTGCCCTCTCAGGTGAAGCTCGCTCCCTTCCTTTTCCTCAGCCTTCGCTTTCCACCATTCTATCTCCTCCTCCTCCTCCTCATCTCCATCCATCCATCCCTCCGTGTCCCCCCTCTGTCTGTCTGTCCCCTGCTTTCAGAGCCCCTCCGAGCGCTGGCAGCCTGTCGATGAGAGGCATTGGTTGGCGGCCGGCGCAGTCGATGACCCTGACAGTGTGCAGTTATCGTTCTAATTAAGATGCCACACTTGAGTTAAACTGCAGCATTAGGATTTGATGGGGAATTGATCAGGGTGTCAGGCAGGATGAGACGGAGAAAGAGATGGGGAGGGGGAGATATGGTGGGAGGTAGAGAGACAAAACAGAAGCGTGTTCATTCGGAGAGGAGAGATTTGATCATGAAAAACAGCTTAACTCATTCTGAAGGAATCTCTGCTGTCATATTATCTCCTCATTTGAACCTTTTTGTTGTAGTTTTTGGCCCGACAGGCTCACATCTCTCTGTGAGTCCGTCAATAGCCGACAAAGACATAAAAAAGACATTCTTGGTCTTTTTGTTCTATTATGCAGCTTTAATATTCATGAATGTCTCTATCGGTGTAGAAACGTCTTCTTCAATGAGTCACTTACACTAACATTTTGAATTTTAAAAACTTTTTTAAACTCCTGATTGCTCTTTAGCTGACTCCTTCTGAATTAACCTTACGGCAACACAGTGGAGAAAACCACTCATTTTCAGAAAAAAACTCATAATTTCTTTGCACATTCATAGTTTTTATAGTTATATATATACTTTTCTGAGAATCTGAAACTGTCTCAGGCTGAGATAGCTGTCACAATCTGAATGCCAGAGTGACTTTTTAAAGAATCGGCCTGCGGGATGATCCTCTGATGCATGCATTTGTGTTGTGTCTGATGAGTTGAGTTTTGCTGACATGTGGTCAGAGTTTTGCACATTGAGGTATGACGGCTGCAGGCCTTTTGCCTTCTGCACCGGAAAAAGACCCCAGCCGGGATATAAACTGGAAAAGCTAGGATGCTAACACCACTGTGCAGCCGCTTCAGTCCTGCTGTGGAGTCTACCAGCCGGTTAAATGGTCTGCTTCATTTATCCCCGAGGCCTTTTGTCAGGGACAGATGATGGTGTTGTTGGGATGTATGATGTTCTATAGATACTATATAAGTTTGTTAATACAAAAAAAACACTAAAGCAGATTTCCAAGATTGAAAGGAAGAGACATGGATGTGGTTTTTATTAACTATACTTCCTTTTTTCAGATTTTTTTTGTATTCTCGTCTGCATGCCTTCATCAGTCTTCGCGAACCCTCGATAATTCTCACTGTGATGGAGCTTCCTGTATGTTGGTGAGGGCCTTCGGGGCGGAGGTTAAGATAATCTTTCGATTAAAGCTGATTGACAAGTCAATATCCTCAATGACCGGCGCTGAGTGTGTGCGTTTGTGTGTGTATTTTTTGTGTGTGTGCTCTCTGCACACCAGCCTGAGCTGAAGCTCGGACAGTCTCTTATTGCTTCTCCCTCCTGGGATTAGGCTGGAAACGGGCTCTTGTTCGAAGTTGCTGCTTCTTCGTACAGAACTCCAGCGGTTAGACGGTTGAGCCGAGCTGTTTGCAAACACCTGAAACAAGCCGAGTAAACACGGCACGCCGCCGCGCCGGGGGGCAGGTGTCTCCCTGCAGAGGGCCAGCTGCAGCGCACGCATGTGAGGCGGATAAATATGAATGAGCCACACGAAGGCCTCATGCATTAAGGTGGGTGCGGCCATGCATATCCGCTCAGCTCACTGCACACATTCACATTTGGCATTTTGAGCACAGGAGCTTACAAACACGCACAGCACGGGCCGGACACTGGTCCTGGTTTGAACCACGGGCTGGCAAAGATGTGCCAGCATTTAGTTTGTCCGCTACCAGCATTGGGTAAACTGAGGCGTATTTACTTATGGAAAACTTTTCCAACAGTTTAAAATGTCCCGAGCAGAAAATAAAACTGAACAAAAAAGGAAAAAGCTGAACAGTAACAAAAAAATACTTTATCCATGCCTCACTGGGGGGAAATTTAACTCAGTAACGAAATATTTATATAAATTTTATGTGAAAAATGTTAAATAAAAATACACTAGCAATCAATAGAAACAAATAATCAGAGAACCAAAAAAATAATCAATATATTTAAAATCATATTGATGTTAGCATAAGCAGCTTCTAAGAAAGTAAATATAGTTAATGCATAATCCTGAGGACAAAACATCCCCTATGTAAAAGACAAAAGAAGAACATCCCTCCATTGATGGAAGTTTCCTGAGCTGTACACAGCAACACGCTGTGACCCCCCCCCCCCCAACCCCCTTCTCATGGGAAAAAAATCAAATAAGCTGTTTGTGCTGATGCACAAAAACTGTGCTTTTCTTTTATGACACACAGCAAAACTTTCAACGTGATCTTTTCCTGTGTTTTCCAGGACGAACGGATGGAAAATGTAACTGCTTGGAGAGATGAGACTGATTCTTCTAGTGAATGTTTTGTGGATTTTTCCCACAGATACCTCGTGGTTTTTGCTGTTGTTTCACACATGCAGCACACTGTGTTGATGGAGGTGAATATAGATGTTACACCTGTAAGCGTTTGGGTGGTAACAAAATTCCAAGTTGTGATTATTTTGTGTAGTGTTTGCATTTGATCTCGACACGTGCCACTACTTTCATGAAAACTGGATCAACTGTGACATAATGGCTTGATTTGTGTCTTTGAAATAATCAGAAATGGGTCAGAAATTAGAAAAGGGTGGGATTGTTTCCAATTTTTCCTTCAGTGTGACCATAACTTAAGTACAAAGAAGATAAAATAGTACAAAGAAGGTCCCCCTGCTCAGGCACATCTCCATCCCGTCCCTGTGTTGTCACGGCTCCATGTGTGTTCACTTGTGTTTGTGTCAGGTCTGGTCAGTCAGACGCCTCTTTCAGAGCAGCTGTTAGCAGCTGGCAGCACTCTGAGCCGGCCGTGTGTCAGCTGTCATTCATGTTTCCTGTCAGCACTGATGAAAAACCCGTCCCTCAGGCGCCTCATGTCACCGTGCCCTTCTTCTACTCAGACGGGACGAACAAGCCACACCAGTCCAGATGTGATCACCCACAAACACCGTCAGTCCTTTCTCATCCATCTGCAGCTGCTTTCAATAGAAAACACATCCACAAGAGCAGGTAGTTGGACAGTGTTCTTTTACTATGAGAAATCAGTTCATTGAAACTTAAAGGTGCATGTTGTGTCTAACTTAAGGACATTTAAAGACTCTCTTGGACGTGTTCACCACTGCGGTAAAGGATTCTTTAATTTGTCTTAAATGAGACATATTTCATTAGAGCCTAAATGCAACATATTTCAAATAATCTACTAGAGATTACATCAGTTCCTTTATTGTAGGCAGACAATGCACCAAATTTTACACAACCAAAAAATGTCATATGACATATCTTAAATTCTTACATCTTCAGTATGACAAGAGAGAATAAACAAGTAATTTTTTAAATCCCCACAGTGAGACTATTCACACACTTACACAAATACAGAGGTAGAAAGCCTATTTTGATAACCATTATGGGAGGAAATGGTTGCAATGCCACTGCAACCTCTCATCTTGTCTTACAAGGCACTTGTGACCAACCTAACAACTGAAAATGTTCTTGATTACATTTAAGATCCCCAAGGCTATTCCATTCATTGATTACCACTGATGGTGATCATTTACATAAGTATAGGAATGTTCAAGGTTAGTTCATGCTAAAATGATCTCTTCAGACCATTTCAGTTAATCTTAAAAAATAATGCATTTCCATAGAATCAAGGTCCATGCGTGGGCCTCTGCATGCTTTCCTCCACTCCATCTGACGACCGAGAAGAGCTATCGACTAACCATCAAATTTTCTATCTGCACGGCAGGCCATTTCTCCTTGTCTCAGCACTCCACACCTCTTCCATTATAGCTCATAATCTCATCTGAACAGGCAAATGACCCTCTGAGACGTACAGAGCGAGAGGGAGGGAGGAGGAATGAGCATAACACAAGTACAGTATAGTTTTAATAACCTCCCCCTGCACCACCCACTTGATTTAGGGTCTTAATGAATATTTTATTTCAAATGTTCTTCTTTCTTTACATTTTAAATGGTCTGATTTAGTGAAGCTCTAAAGAAAATCTGGACAAAGAGGATCCTGTTACGAAAAGCTCACCTCACTGGAAGGTTCATGAGGTCCTTTCTTCCACCAACTCAAAGGTTTTTTGTAACAGTTCTTCTCAGAATATTATGATTATTATTATACATTTCCTTAATTCTGTTTATTTTATTTTGGCGTTCAAGTCTTTATTAGTTGATGTTTCTATTCTCTTTAAACATTCAAAATATTATATTGTGAATAAAACATTTTAATTTAGTTTATTTACAATCTTTGGCAAGGGTCCAGTTGACATCCTCCAGTAAAATTGAAGTCAGACATGATGCCTTGCCTTTTGTAGGCAAAAAAATGCTAAGATTGCGTGCATTTAAAGGTTTAAGGGACCCCAACACACTCAGTGCTTAATGTCATTCTGACTTCCTGACCTTGATTAAAAACTTCAAACAAAACTAAACCCAAAGACAAGATGCTTTGGACAACCTGAATCGGATTTAAACACTTCCTTTCAGTGATATCAAACACACAGAAAAATAAAACGAGAGCTACTTGAGCTATACATTTCATGTGAGTGCTTTGTTCACAGCTGGAGCATCTTTGGTGATGGAGCTTCCAAAGGTGAGTTGTTCCTGTCACTTTTGAGCCAATCAGATATGATCAGAGGAGTTGAGGTTGTTTAATACGTCACGAAAAGGACTCTCAAGCTGTATGATCATCATATACCATGAGTAGGACAACTAATCTGTGGAGGAACGCTACTTTGAGATGAATATTAGACATGCCTATGTAACAAAAACATTGATAACTCTTCACTGGTGTATGTGTGTGTGTACTGAGTGGATTGTTCTGGATGCTCTGTATTCCGCTTATGTGGTACTCTTTAATTTACCCCGTATATAATTTTAATACCTTTACTGACCTCCAAAACACCTCATCCTGCTTGGTCATGCTTGTGTTTTTCCTCTTAAACACAACATGTGAGGAAGATGTTTCAAGAATCATGAAATAATGAAGAACATCATCAGATGTTTACCGTATAGATACATTCAGCCTTTGAAGAGCAAGCAATCAGAGGAAACAGAGAAGGAGACACACCTGGCTGGAATCAGTCTGAGCTATCCCTCTTTGGACAGAAAACAGCCCGGATAACTGTCCCACCCCTACCGTGCTGATATGCTGGGTTTGGTTTCCGTGCAATCTGACCAAACATCTCCTCTCTGTGCTCTGTTCCGGAAGTCTTGATCTTTGCTCAGATAAACTTTGACCTCTAACCTGCTGACTGAGGCTTTCAGAGTAGAGGGTAGAGGTAGCTCTTGGGTTTCTGAAATTGGGGTGACTTTGCAGTGACGTCCACTCCTGGGAAGATTGACAGCTGTCCTGAATGTTTTCAACCTGTGAATAATATGCCACTCTGTAGAATGATGTACTCTGGATCCTTTGTAAATGACCTTATAGCCCTTCAGATTGATGGGGAGCAACAGCTGCTTCTATAACATCACTGCTCATGTTTTTCCTCCTTGGCACTGAGTTAACACACACCTGAGTGCTGCTGATCAATTTAGAAAGTCTAGCTTTAAGTTTCACAAACAGCTTCATGACAGAGTGGAACCTGTTGCATTGTAGCCCATCTGATACTGTGTTTATCTAATTTAAATTAAATTGTAAAGGATTTCTAGTAAAAAAATTTTTTTTTTCTTTGCTGTTTGATTTTTCAAATAATGAACACCCCCTAAAAAAACTTTCCGTTTCTTGAAAAAAAGGGGATAACTCCTCCGCCTTCTTCCTCCCGGTGACCACTGACAGTGATGTCTCCACTTTTCTCCCCGTTTTGTCCAGGTTTCTGTCAGTTTGGGATCCGTCCCAACTCGCCATCATCAGCGCCTGCTGGTTACCGGGACAACTGCATCCTGAGCAGTAATCGGTCCAGCCTGCCATCTTGCTCCGGCTCGCCTTCTGTTAGCAGCAATAACTCCTGCCAAACGAGGCTTAAGACCCCTCGCCTCCTACGCCCTTTATGGGTGCTTGGGGAAACAATGGGGCGATACAAACCATCCTCACCCCATCCCTCACTGAACTGTATTTCTCCTCACCCCCCACACTCCATTTATTATTCAACCACTCTGTTACACACAGATATAAAATATATTTAAATATATTTTCATATATATATATATGGATATATATAAATATTTATATACATATATATAGATAAATAAAGATGTATATACATGCATGTATGTATATGTCTAAGTATGCTTATGTGTCCATGGTTGAAAGTGTGGTCTGTAACCCTATGTGGTCCCCCTCCCTCCAGTGTTCAGTGATGGATGGAGAGCCAGAGGAATTAACCTTGGCTTTATGGGGACTCCTCTGCCTCTCACTGCTGTCTGAAATCCCCGTTTGGCACTCTGACTCTTGATCATGCTCTCCCTGGCTTTGCGTGTGTGAAGGGTTCGTCTCAGCAAACCTCCCATGAGCAGGGCCAATGATGCATATTGAGAATTGCCTCCAAATGAGAAGTGATTTGTTTCTCCTTGACTGGAAGCAGTTAGTCAACAAAGAGGGCAGTGTCCGTGGTGACAAGTCTCAAGTGTACATGGCAGGAAACAACAGGGGAAAGACACAAGGGTGCGTTCTTGCTGCAGCACATCCTCATCCATCCAGATTATGCTTGAAACAGACACGTTACCAGCATCCAAGCGCGGAAACATGAAAACTGAGGGAATGACGAACCTAAAGTGTGAAAGCTTGTTTTAATCCAAATGATATGCTGCAAATGCATCAAACTGAGAGTAATAACACCAATAACTCATTATGTTTGATTTATTTAGACACAAATCAATGAAGTACAACCTATGAAATTGGCACACTGGAGTGCTTACACGACCTTATACAACCACCTGCCCTTTTCCCCGATCTCAACCCTCTCACATACACTATACACCTCAAAACAATATATGGTGTGGTGGAACATAGTGGGTTTTCATCACTGAGGATCATATAGCTACCGTGTGATTGCACTCCATATCAGCAGCTGTATCAATCCAATAAGTGAGTACTTTAGGGTAAAATGATCAGCCCTGCTGTACACGCCTATAAAGCCAGCCACGGTGACATGTCACACAGAGCCACCGACCCCACTCTTAACCTCTGTCTTCAGCCCCCGCCAGCCGCTTCACCCCCCAGCCAATTCCAGGTAGTGATTGCAAAGTGGGAGCATGGGCCAGAGGGGAGAATGACAGGGGAGGGAAAGGGAGGCAGGCTGAGTGATGAAGGTTAATAGTCCATCTCTTTTTAGCGGCTGTAAAGGGCCCGGACAGTCTGTTAGTGCTTTGAAGCAGGTCAATCGTACATGTCCCTTTGTATTAAAGCTCAGAGGTGACAAGCAGCTGGAAAAGGGGGGTGAAGGGAGCTGAGGAAGTAGTCCTGCTGAATTTTAGTTGTAGAACTGCTTCTCAGCCAGCTTAGACGACTAAAGAATGAAAAAATCTGTTCGCTGATTTCTATTTTTAAGTGTCAGCGTTAGCTACTATTGTGTTTTCCACTGAATTTTGCTCAATTTCCTTAATTTTTAGAGGCAAAAGGTATTTTTTCTGTATGGGTGAATAAATGTCCAAATTCTGAGACGTTTTTGTCAAAAACAGACTTTCCAAATGAGTCAGAAATTTTGTCCTTTGGTTAAATTAAAATAAGAGTTCAACCTAGGCCGATCAGCAACTGAAGTTCTCTCATTTACTAGTTTAATCAATCAATATCACCAAAAGATGCTTATCAGCTATAAAGTACCAAAAACAAGACATAGAAATGTCTCTGCTGCTCAGATATCAGAAATAGTCACATCTTTGAAGAATGCAGTCCTCAGTTCCAGTCAAAGTCGCCATATCTGTACACTTTTTTTATCATACTATGATCCATTAAAATCCAATATTTTTATATCCATATATAGTTATATATGGATGTAAAAATATTGGATTTTACTCATATTGCTCTCTGATCATAAATAATAAAAACAGATCGTCAGCATTCAGGCTTTCCTTGTTATGGGAACTGTGTATAGCCTGGACCAACTCCAGGCAGGGCGGAAAAAAGCCAGAAATGACAAATTACTGTCTTGAAATTCATAGCACTCTCTCTGTCATACAGAAGACGAACGGAATTATATCAGTCCAACAGTTGCCAAATAGATCGGCTAAAGTTGTGACAACCATCCCGTAAAAGTCTTTACACGTTGCTTCCGGCTCAAAGCCAAACGACGTCTCCATCAGATGTCCCCAGCACTCCACATGGAGACATCATGCTGGTTGTTTGTCTCCACGACAGGCAGATGAAGTGGACGTTTGAAACTTGTGATCAGGTGTGGCGGTTAGAGCTCGTCTGTCTCCCCATCAGTTCGTTACCGTGACGATAGAAGCTGAGCCCTGTCCCCTTTTAGTGTCACTCCTGGGGATGTCCAACGTCACAGGGATGGGACTGACAGTCCAAGGAACACAAGTGTGTGTTTATGTTTGTGGGGAGCGGCTGAGTAGCCCTGGCAGTCTGTCCCAGAGGATCAGCTTTTCCTTGATGACCCGCTGACCCCTGCACACACACAGCAGCGCACAGGGGAGGTTTGTTATTTACTCAGCCGCTCAGAAGGTGCACAAACACGGGACGTGGCGCATACTGTCCTGAACAAAAACTGGAGAATTCCACTGTCTGCCATCATGGATCTTAAAGTAGCTTTGAAATACAAAAAGGAGACACAGGAACAGGAAATGAAAGAACACGAAGGGGCTGTAACAGGTTGGTCTTTACCTGATTGATAGCCTGATAACTGAAAAAAGAGCTAAAAGTCTAGAACATATAAAACAAAAATAAGGTTTCTGCTGCTCACCGAAGCCTTTCTTTGTTTTTGCTGCATGTGATAAAGATGGCCTCCTCAAGGCCTCCTTTTTGTCATTTCATGTTATTTTTGGGGGTCAAACTAATAAAGACAAACAGTTCCTACATTTTTTAAAGCCCTTTAAAGTTACTGTTGTTTTCACCAAAAATCCTTAAAAAGGCAAACATTAATGTTAAGTGAAATTAGGATCAGAGGCTGTATTAAATCTGCACATCTTATGCACATTTCTACAGTCTCAGCATTAACTTTGTGACTTTGTTACTCTAGCCATCACAACAGCAGCGTTTTTGTTGGAGTTGTATCTGTTCTTGGAATACTGAAAAACCTAGAAATGACTAAACTAATTGGGTAATAACCCTGAAACCTCTGATAAAGAAATGTATTATCACCAGTGCAGGCAGCAAAGTCCCCAAAGTGGAATACGATAAGTAAATTTAAGAGAGGACAAGAGACAAGAGGTTTCAGTTACACACTGCAGCAGTGATCAGCAGTCAAAATCTGACCAGCAAGATATGGAAAGTAGTGAGGATCATGTAGGAAAATGTGCATTTCCATGAAATGAAGCTCTTTCTATGTGGAGAAGAGAGTTATAGGAAAGTATCATATGTGCACAGGTTTTAGTCTTTATCTCAAATGAAAACATTAAACAAAGTGGACCAGTGTCCCTAACTTTGGTTCTGTCTTATGATCAGGTTCCTAAAGTGTAGTCCAGGCATGGAGAGCTTTTATGCAAAACCAGAGATGCTGTTGTCGGTTCATTTTCATCCTGAACCACTACAGACAGTTTTGGGGATTTTTGTGCCTTCTACAAGATATGTCAGCTCAAGTTTCAGCAGAATCCCCCTTATCTGTGCATAGATTTAGAAGGGTAAATCAGAAGTAAGTGGTATTTTTTTTTGGGGGGGGTTGCACGTATGATTTAAATGTAACAGAAAGGCAGCGTGTTGACACATGTAGAGCTCAGCATCATCTGTGTAGAAGTTAACACAAGGATCATGAAAGAGACCTCACAGAGCCACCTTTAACCCGTTTGCTGCGTGTTGTGAGATAGCTGAGCTGCACGGTAACACACGCACTTTCAAACCCACACGATGACACAGTGGGCAGACAGGAAGGAGAGACAGGTCCCTAAGATGCGGGGGGAGGAGGAGCTGCTCAGCTATTTCCTGCATCTGAGGAGGAGCATTAGACCCAAGACAATGTCACAGCCAATCACCTTCAACTCTGTCACATGACTCTCTGCAGTTGGCCGTCTCGTCGTCCTTTATCACTCCTAAACATTCCTGACAAGCTCCGAATCTGAGAGACTCCACATGTCAAAAACCCACCGTCCTCCCCTCGTCTCCTCTCCTCTGCCGCTTTTTTATTCTTCCTTTTTTCCAAACTCTCCCTGTCTTTCCTCCCTTCATCTCTCCTCTTCGTGTCCACACCAGCTCATTGATCTCTGTCAGTATTGAATGTCAGAGACACGTTCAAAGATGCTTTTCGTTCCCCATTAATAATTCACACCGCCTGAATCATCAATAATAATTCTCACAGAGCAATCATTCAGCTTTACCACCACTCTCCTTCCCTCTTTGTCCCCCATCCCTCTCTTCCTCTCTTTATCCTCTTCCTGCCCTAGGCCATTCTTCCCTTCCACACCTTATTCCCTACTTAAACTCCACTCGCTCTGTGATATCTCTTTTTGCTTATTCGGCCTACTTTCCAAGCTCTTTTATGTGTATCATATCTTCATCCTTTTTCCCTTGGCAAGGCATTTTTTCATGAGGTCAGTTTACACTTTTACAGTGATGGATTATCTAAACTCGACCGATTCCCGCCATATTCTCATGAAAAAAAAACTTTTCTTCGCCGTTTTTCTGTTGTTTTTCTTTTTTTATCGAGTCTTGAAACATTAGGATTATTGCTTGACTTATGGGGCAGACCTTCTGTGGTCTTCTTCCTTAACTGAGGCGATAACTCAAGTCCTGTCAATCACCTGCTCAAAAATGAATGAGGATGGACTATGTGTCACCACCCAGCCAGTGTATATTCACTTTAATAGATATAGTGGAGAGGAGGAAGAGGCAGAGGAGGACAAATAGAGGCAGAAAGCCTCTCTTAATGTACATGTAAAACTCTCCTGTGGGCCTATGCCAAGTGTAAGTGGTTGAGTGATATTGGCAAAGGGAAAGAGGAGGGGATGGAGGGAGAGAAACTGTCAGATTTAGGCATTTTCCTTAATGCTATAAGAGCTTATTGATATTTTGATTTTCACTGGGGGCCGGCAGGTGCTGAGGCAGCTGCTTTGCGCTGCGTCTCTTTACGGGCGAGAGATGTGGAGTTCATCCCATTCCGCTCACAGAAAACCACCCCGAAAACTGCCTCCTGGGAATGTCGGCGAGCCCAGGGAGAAAAGAGGGAGAGGGGGCTTCTGCAGAGAGCGTGTCATCTGAGGTCCATCGGTTTCAGGACCTGTTCCACTTTATTTTCATGACTGCTGGCCCCTGTCAGGGCAGGAGCTCACAGGCCGAGGGCCAGCAAAACCCTTCCCTGTGCAGACATCTGCAGAAATCAGGCCCTAAACCACTCACAAAGCACTGGCAGAAATTCAGATCAGTGGTATGAATGTTCGTAGCTAATATTTCTGGAGACACTGACTTTTACTTTACTGGAGGCCTGCCATCCACAGATCACTATAAATGTAATAAACACAGGTGTGTTGCTTTGCTTATTGCTCTCAGGATTGTAAAGCCCCAAATCTGAAGCAGAGGACCTAAAACAAGCTTGAGACGATCAGACGAAAGGGCTCGGGATCCCGGCTGATGGTATTAGAGAAGTAAGACTGTGTATTCTGAGAATAATGACTTAACCTAACCAATTTTTTGAGGGGAAGCTGTGCTTGGAGGGTGAGGTGGCACATTGTGAACCAAGACAAGAGTACCAACTGGACCTTTAACTTTAGCTGGTCAGTACAAACTTTGTCCAAAAGTTGAAGTCATACATGCAAACAAAACAGCAAATGAGATCAGTCCAAATAAAAATAAACAAAAGAGACTTTTGCATTAAAGGTTGAAACATTTAACTGTACTGGGTTCAAATACAGCAGATTTTTCTTAAGCAAAACCCCTCAGCACCTGATGGATCTGAAGTCCTACTCAGATCAGATTTATTTGTCCTTCTTTTAAGTTAAAGAGAGGCATTGTATTTAATTGCAAGGCAAATATTGACAATAAAGTGCCACAAGTGCTCCAGCTTGGATAAATGATCGCTTGTTATTAGTTTTACAGCAAAAAAATACAAACACTCCTGCGTCTAATTACTAATAGGAACAACATTTTTGCCAATCACAAGTCTCTCCGGCCCATTTTTTGTCTTTGATGGGAACTCCAACCACTCTCCAGAGATTCAACCACAGAATACAGCCCTGTGTGCTTAAACCACACCACAATCAGCCTCCCTAATGCCGACGTGCCTTTTCCCCCAGGAGGTCAAGGAGAAACGGAGTCGGTGTCGAATTGACTGTTGAGAATGAAACCAACCTGCTCGGAGGCTCAAAGTCAAGTCGCTGTAACTGAGCACAACTTGACTGTCAAGGAGTTCAGACTGCACTTCATCAGAGCTGCTAATCCACTTAACTTCTGCATGTACATAAAACCCACCCAGAGTCAATGGGAAAAGTCTCTGTAAAAAGCAACGAATGCAAGATTTCTAACATGACGCAGCAGGATGACCCACCTTTTCTAAATTTCCTGAATGGATAGATTGAGTACTTTCACCCCAAAATGAAAAGGAAAATACAAAATTATCTGTTTGTGCTACTAAAAAACACCTGTCCCTAGACCAATTGAGGTTTATTGTATTTTGGGATGAAAATACCGTTCTTATATAAAAATGATAATCTTTCATATTTGTATCTGTTTAAAATTACATTGAGCTGGTTGGGCATACATTAAGACGAAAGCTAAATATTTGGACCAGATTTCTAAAACTGTAGAATTTGATGCTGACTTCATGCATAAAGCCAAAATAAAAAAGAAAAGGAGTGCTTCCACCCTAAAATAAAACTGAAATGTAGGGCCATTTCATATGAGGGTAGACTCACATCCTGGCTCGTGCCTTGGTGTTGTAACTGAGATCAGAGAGTGGCGCAGAAGTAATAAAGCAGCAGGGGGAGAACGGCTGGACTCAGTGTGGGAGTCTGCTGTGGTTTTTCTGTGGTCGATGAGTGCTGCTGTCTGCTGATTCGCAGATTTACAAACCAGTCATGTGACACCAGTGAAAGATGGCAAACAGTTTGGGGCTCTCATAAAACCTGTCTGTGATATCTGTTTCCGTTCACTTTTATTCATAAAGCCCAAAATCCCATGAAAAATAGTTTGGAATTGCTTCAAACATACAGTCCAATCCAAGCCAGTTCATTGTAATGCGTCATGATCCAATCAATGACAGTTAATCAAACACCAAAGTGGTCCAAATCACACAGAAACAAGAGTTTTTATTGAACTCTTAAACAAACATTTGATAGAATCTGGATAAAGAAGAAACCCTCATTGGAACCAGAACCAGGACGAAACGTCTGAACCCAAACCGTCATCTGGTTCCACAGAGAGGGGCCTGATACCGGAAGGCTCTGCCTCCCATTCTGCTTTGAGAGTTAAGAGCTCTTCTGGGAGAATCTTCAACTGTGAGCTCTGTTGATACCAAGGAGCTGCTCATTCAGAGTTTCATCTATGAGGAGCAGAACTTTAGATTATTTTCTGAGTTTAACAGTCTCTTTTCAGGTATATATGGACCTGAGTGTGGGATACAAGCCAAGCCTTTAATATGTGTTAATATGGGTGCCATCACCAGAAATGAAGCTACAAACAGTTCTGACGTCTGAGTAGCTTCCGTTCTCACGCTCTCACTCATATTAATGATAAACTGTAAATAGAAACCATTGATTTGTTTGCTGTGGCCTCAGTGAAGTCCACAGGTAAGGGATATTCAACACCTGAGGAGGACACACTCACCTGAGTCAGAGGGAGGCCTCCATTCCAGTGAAAACACACAGCACAATGACTTCATAAGATGAGAACTCAAGAGACAGCAGCTGAGGAAGAGACACAGAAAGGATTCCTAAAACGTGGCTTGGACATGCGCGCAGAGGAGACGGTGGGTGCATTTGGAGAAGGAATACTGAGGATGAAGCTGCCTGGAGGGAGGAGACAACAGGATTTCCATTCATCAGGACACCTTTTTAGTCACAGAAGCCTGAAATTCAGAATGGACAGGTGAAGCATGGCGTGTGCTTCAGCAGCGATACAGGTGCGGCAGCTTTAACTCTCTGTGTCTAAGGGGGGACATTGGTAAGGGACATCCAACACCTAGGAGGAAAGCTCACCTGAGTCCGGTGCCAGTTTTCACTTCCTGTACTTATCGACTCCAGCTTCCTGTTGCAGGAGGAAGTGGCCACGCAGCACGCGGCCCGGGTGAAACTGGAGAGAGTGTTTGCGCTGCTGCGTGGGGATTGTGTCGGCAAAAAAAAATCAGCCTCCGGATAAATTATGAATGAGAGTGATGGAGGGGATAAGGGGAGGTGGAGGGAGACGGAAGGTGGGGGCATGATGTTATAGTGTTATCTTCTGTTTTACTGAAACAGCTGAGAGGGAGATAAGTGACACACACCATGCCCGTTAAACAGCGTCCTGCCCCGTTTCACACCCCAAGCCCTCATTCTGCAAGCTAAAGGTGCAAAGGATGAGAAAATGACCAGCTCTCTAATGCAAAAATATTCAAAAAAGTCCTAAAAGTGGAGAAGAGTTCAAGGTAAAAAAAAGTAAAAAAGAAGAATCCTTCAAGACCCCAACAGGATAAAAGATTAACAAGACCAATGCATCACGTGAATATTACAAAAACTATAAGTAATCACTTCCAAGAATGAAGAATTGACTGAAAAAAGAGGATAAATCTAAATGCACAACATTTTATTCATACATATTTATCAAATTATTTAAAAATCAGTTGTCAGTGTGGAAAATCAAACGAGATAAAGACAAAAAGAAAGAATGACGAATGAAAAAAATCAATAAATGGACGTAATCAGTCAAATGAAGAACAAGGAAAAGTTGTCGTGAATGAAAGTAAGTTCAGGAAATTATGGCTTAGAGAGAAAAAGGAAACAAAAGTTGGAGGAAAACAATGAAAAGTAGAAGGCAGAACAGGTTTTTACCCAAGGAGAGCTCTTTTCTGCTGCTAACGACAGAAAAGCAAGCAGAAAAAGAGCAAAAAGCCCCCCAAAAAAGATGGAGGTGCTTTGAGGTGTGTTTCCAGCCCTGAACACGTGGTTCAGAACCCGCGTTCAGGTACAAACGGACTCTCCGTGTGACCCGGAGCAGGAGGACACACGCAGAAAGGCAGCCTGATGAATTAAAGAGAAGCCCTCATTTGATCCATAATTGATCATCTTTATAGGAGGTGGTTGGTGAGTAGAAAACAGGGGGAGTCTGATCTGGATAACAAGCGCCGTTCCTGACGGCTGTACGTGACCGCAGGATGGAGAGAGGCGGGCGTGAGAGTCTCGCTTCCACCGCTTGATGTTTCCCCCTCTCTTCTCTTTTAATGAGTGTCAGAATGCTGGTTTCTTTTTTTATGAGGAAAAACAGAGTGGGGGGGGGGGGGGAAGGGGGGGGGGGGGGGGGGGGTGGAAAAACAAAATAACAAGAAAGCAGAACAAAGAGCAAGCGTTTCTGATAAAGTGCTTACGGAGCGTTTGCAGCAAGTTCTGCAGACGTGGAGTTGAGCTGATGTAGGGCACCAGCCCACAAGACGGGAGTGGGTTTATCCCGGTGATTAGAGGCGCGCAGCATGAAGCTCAGGTACGCCTGCACATGAAACAGCACCGGGATGATTTCCACGACGCCATCCAGTGATAGCTGCACTTAAAAAACCTTTTTAGCTATTTGTTTGAGTTTATGCAGCCACACCGGACCCCGTTTACAACTTCTGACAGCTTGGCCCTCTCTTCTGGCCCTAAAAGGAGCCAATCCACCCATTTTTACATAGAAGGCCTTTCTCAGCTCATCGTAACACTTTGTGCAAAGAGAAGGAAGCTGTGCACTTGGAAAGACTCCAGCTATCACCTGACACTGAGAATAAACCAATCACATAAAGATTTATTTGGAATTTGATTAGAAAGAGGAGTAAAACTGTCACCATGTCCACATGGCTAAACTCACACACATCCTTTGGTTCAATAAAAGCTGTAAAAGCTCATTAAAACAAACTTTGTCAATCTATTTTCTGCACATACAAAAAGCAGTGAAAATTTAGCACACTTTTCTCTCAATCAAGCGGGTATAAAACAAAAAAAAATATGGATTACATCTCTGCATAATTGCATTTTATACCTTATATTTTTCTTTAAATCAACAAAGATAGAGGGGTGTGCTGTCATCCAGTGCACAGGACCATTATAAGCTTCTAAAAGTTTAGCATCATCTAATAATGCCTGTCTTTTCCACAGCTAAGCAAAGCTAAAGGACCAAAAACAGCCAATTAGGGCCTTTCTGGCAGGATTGTTAAGCCTTTCAGCTTTTGAAAGGAGAGCAAGGTTATTTGCAAAGTAGAGGTGTTCCAACTCAGAGGACGGGTCCAGTGGAGGCCTCTGAATTGTCTTCTGTGTGTTGGTTGGGATCCAGTCTATCAAAAAGAGGGAGAGGATAAGGTGATGCACTGGTCCACTCTGGATTTTACGGGGTAACATTCTGGGTGGGATGCTGAGAAGCTCAGCTAGTGGTCTCCTGTGAGTGTTCAGAGTCAAGAGGCTGCGTTTCAGTGTTTTGCTCCTAAAACCAGAGATTCTCCCAGTAGAAATCCAGACAGGTCTCAGCTCTGAATGTTTAAATGCAGGCTGAAAACAGCTCTGTTCAGCTGGGATGAGACTGCTAAAGGTGTTTATCTGCACTCTCTGCTTCCATCTAACTAATTATTGATTGTTTTTTATGTTTACAGAGGAAGAAAACCAGGAAGGAGGGGCTTAAGTTAAAGTGTAATATAACACAAACGCTGAGTTACAGAGATGCCTGTCAAGATTTCAAGAAAATGGTTTAAAGCCATGATGACGTTCTAAGGGTAGGTTTTAAACAAAGAAATTTGGATTTCCTCCGCGACAATTGTAGAAAAAAAAACCCATTGTTTTGGGGCTTTTAAAGTAATTAACTGCCAAAAAACAAAAACCTGAAATCCTGGAAAGCTTTTGAATTAGACGCAGAGTGACTGAAGAGTTTCCATGTGCCCAAAAACAGCTGTCATCTCTCTCCTCCGTCTGTGGACTGCAGGCAGGGGGATTTGTTTACCTCTTAAGGAGAAATGGTCTTCTATAGAGATGTTTGTCTGCTTTAAAGCCACGGGTTTTATTAATAAAACAGCAGGAGCTGTCACAGCGCACGCCTCTTCCCAAACGCGCTAGCACTGAGAGGGCGAGTGTGATCAGAGCGTGGAGGCCCGCCACGCACAGCAGGTGCTATCCTCCCTCTTTACAAACGGGGTAAACGACGAACGCCACCCAGACAAAATGCCAATAAAAAGCTATACGGTTCTAATGACTCCCCACAGCAAACTGCAGCCCCCCCCCCCCCTCCCGGCTGTCGTCTCCCCTCCATCTCCTGAAGCTGTCTGTTCCTGCAGAGCGCCGCTGAAAGCCGGAGACGCCGCTGCACGATGAGCTCTGACTCCCAGCTCGGCTGGTCGGGGACGTTAGGCCGTTGTGACAGGCGCTGTCCCAGCCGGCCCCCGTTTGTGGTGACTGACTGCGTTCACGGCGACAGTCCTGTCAAACGAGGTCGGGGAAGAAAAGAGAAAGCACACATGTCTTTTAAGTGGTGCCTGGAAGGTTCCAGGATGTCTTCAGCATCACAGGTGCTTTGGAAAGATTATTTTAACCCATTTAACTCAAAGGGAAATTACAGGGAATGGAAAACTGACCAAATGAAGCCCATATATCACATTGAAAATGTTCTTTTGGTCTTTTTAATTAACCTACTTTTATTTAAATGCTTTGTTACACCTGTGTACTCCAAATGTTTTTGTGATCCAACAATAAACCTTAAGTTAAAAATAAAAAAAATCTAAAATTGACTCAAATATTGAAAGTAAACTCATTAAAAACTGTTTGGACAAACTGGAAAAGAAAAAAGGAAAGTTGAAATTAAAAGAACACGGTTAAAGGAAAGGAGAGAAGGACAGAAGAAGAAAAGGAGAAAATCTATCATGAAATAAAGATGAATGATGGAAAAACCGGACAGAGTGGATGTGAAAAGAAGCAGGAATCAGAGAAGGAGGTACAGAGCTACCTGGACAGGTGCTGTCACCTCTCAGTTTTTTCAGCTGTCAGGAGAAACTTTTCCAGCTTTTCTGTACCAACAGCGTCCTCGTCCCGCTCTCTGTGAGAGCTGGAGGGCCGCTAAAAGAGCTGCTTTCATGGGTCATCCATCCATCATACATCTATCCCTCCATCCATCAATCCATCCATAACCTAGTTGGATTCTAACTTACAAACTACGTTTATATTAACTCCTATAAGTTTCATTGAAGACCTTTTTCTATTCTTGTTTACATAAAAAAAAACATGAATCCGAGTTTCAAATTAGCTCTCAAGCACCGAAAAAGCTCCCTTTAAAAAGCTGATATGCAGGTATTTTACTTTCCACAGGTAGAAATGCTGCAGCATGGAGCTGAATGTCAACTTCATGTTATCATTACAGCACTGTTTGGTCTATAATGGAGAAATCTGTCCATATGCTCCTAATTATCTTTACATTTTCCTCTCAGCCACAGTGGTACTGGACTGGAAACAGCCACCCTGTGTTTAGAATATTAAGTCAGCTGATATTTCCAGGACCAAAACGAGGCAAAGTGACAGTAAATTCAGCCTGATTGAGCACCAAATAAAATAAAAAAGTGTCATCACACGGCCACCAGAGCACCATTAGATAAATGCAAAATAAAACCTTAAGTACCATAATCACCAGTGTGCAATTAAATATGAAATGAAGATGTCAGTGGAATAGACACCAAATGGCCATAACTGCTGTCCCGTATCAGCCCCGCCAGGCCGGAGCCGTAAAGCTCATGTTTGTTTGCTTCCCCTCCATTTTACTGGTGTGCCTTTACGGTCACGTCTCAATCATATACAGTATCTTAACGATGATGGTAATTAGACAGTGGGCGTGATGTAAAAATGTGAAGCAGGTGAGTGATGGCGCGGGCCGTGCTGGAGGGGGAAGAAGAGGGAGAAAGTCAAAGAAAACTTGGCCGGGAGGCAGATTGATCCGCGGGTCATAAACAGCTCCGGGTCGCAATCCAGAGCTTTTCTTTGGGTTTAATACAATTAGTCTGACTCTGCTGTGTGGCTTCATGGAAACACAAACACCCCCCTGTGGTCCTGTATTAATCCACCGGGGGATATCAGTGATAAATAAACCACAGAGCTGTGTGCATGCATGTGTGTGAACAAGCAGGTGGAGTAATGATTAGATTTCCATTAGTAAAAGGGGTAATGAACGCCAGTGTGTGTGTGTGTGTGCGTGTGTGTGTGTGTGTGTGTGGTAAGAGGTGAATTAAAAGCGCATTGACTATGTGGCAGCACATGCTATATATTAAGGGCAGGCAAAGCTGGCTCAAGCCAGCAGACCTATTCATCTTCTGAGGAAGGCCCTCCCCCCCCCCACCCCGCCCCACCTCCCCGTGGCTGCCACACGCCCACATCTACAGACCCCTCCCCTTTCCCCTCCTCCCAAACATAATCAAATTAATTAACATTCCTAAGATCCCACGCTCATTAATCTATCCGCAGTGGTCAGCAGAAAGGGCTGGCCGGCAGAGAGCAAATTTACTTCTTGTTGAAGTTTTGGAGCCAATGCAGATATTTTTACTTCAGACTAAAATGTTGATGGCCCAGAGTGTTCAGTGCTACAGCTTCCATTCTTCCACTGATTGTTTTTATCTCCTTTGTGACATTTTTTCTTCTAATTAAGTCCCACAGAGTTTCTGGCTGTTTACACTGACTTTCTTTGGATTAAGCTTTTGTGTGATCAGTCTTTGAATCTCTTGAATCCCACATGGACTTTGACCCGGCTCCTCCATCTCTTCCAGTTCTCCAGGTGTTTGTGGATGTTTGCAGGTCTCACTAATGGCTTCTTAGCAGCTCTTCTTCCCTTTAAGGCTTCTGTCATTCTGGAGACTTTCTCCAACTCTTATCTAGAAGCATCCATCTCTGCCTGAATATCAGCAGCGCTCTTCTGTCTGTCTCTGTTCCCTCAGATCTTGAGGTGCATGCCATCTGTTTCAGTTAACTTTAGTTTCCTGGTTTATTCCTGAATCACTTCGAACACACGGCTCTCTGTGATAGACTCCAAAGCATGCTGAGCACACTGAGAACACTTTGTCGTTCCCTTTGTCTAAGAGAGCATCCAGCATCATTTAGAGCTTTAATTCACTCTCTGACATGTAAACATTTAGGGTTTTCTGTCTCATGCATACATTTGTTAAGTCTCTTTATGGATGTTTTGTGTGATTTTGTGATGGTTTTGTGTGTTTTTTGTTGATGCATTGTTTTTGTAGGGTGTTTTAGTGTATGATAAACTTAATTTTCTCAGCAATTTGTCGTTGTTTAGTTTATTTCTGGTTTGTGTCCCCTGTGGTTATTTTATGTCTCTTTATGTTGTTTTTGGTGCCTTTTTAATATTTTCATGTATTTTCTGATATTTTCAGTTCACATGCTGTTAGTTGTATTTTTTTTTACCATTTCAATAAATTGCATTGTATTATCATCACTGTTGATTTGACTATAAATAAGATAAGAATGAAGATCAATGTTTCTTATTTTACCTTTGCACTTTGCTGTGGTTGTTATGTCTTGCTTCCTCTCCTCAGGCAGCTGATAGACTGACTCTGCGTTTCCCCCTACAGGAAGGTTAATTTGTGACTCTTCATTGACTGAAGGAGCGAGTGTGAGTGTCTGTGGATGTCTCTGTGTGGTCCTGTGATGGAGCGGTGACCCCTCCTGGGCTCAATGACAGCTGGGAGCGCATCGACAAAAACACATAACTGTCAAAGCTGTATATATTTTTTAAAGATAAGGAAGGGTGCCATCTTTTTGGTTTCTGATCAAGTATTTTAACCCCTCGTGTCCAGGGTTCTCCTCAGCCCCCTTCTCTGTTCCTTCATGTTACACAGCATCAGAATCAGATGCAAAACTGCTCAAAAGTACAGCTAAATACAAGAGAATGTTTCTTCTTATTGTGCTTTGATTAGTTTAGTCTCAAAAGCAACATATTATGATGAGAATATATGACAGAGATCATTTCTGATCAAGCAAAAGCTATCCAAATTTTACAAGTGAATCTAAAAGAACACCTCAAAATTGATTTTTTATACCAAATGCATGGCTAAATGTAAGAAACACTTAACTGTTTGACATATGTTTCAATATTGTGGTTCAGCATCATTTCCAAGCATGGATAGTTACACTGCTGTGTTGGGGAGATATGGACAAATATATCCATCTTATAATCTTACAAGGTAGAAGTGGTTAAATGGATAGCATTAATGTAAAATAAGTGATTCTTTAACACTCACTGACTCAAATGTTCTGGCTTTTTCACAGGTAATTAAATGAAACAGCACCAAAATTAGTATTAGCTGTCTTTTCCCATCTGAACTGATCACGTACCATCCTCTGAGGTAAATGATGTTCCCTCTAAAGGAGAAGAAACTAACTAAAAATGACGAAACCCGACCCTGTCTCTTCCAGATGTGGAGTTTATTTTGGCGCACATCTCAGTCTCACCTTTTTAAATGAATTAATAGAAGATGGAGTGAGGATGTGGGAGCTGCTAATGAATTCACCAGAGTGAGCGGGAGGAGGCTGATTAATTCATGACAGGTCGCTGATCCCCTCGGCCCCGGGGCTCCCGTGTGGCCCAGTCCCACCTCCCCTTCCTCCTCGTAACCCTAACCCCCTTTTTATGGTGGTGTTGCTACACGCCTCCCATCCCTCTCTCCTCCTCTACCTGTGTTTGCTCCCTTTTTTCTCCTCCGGGACGCTTTGTGACACGAAAGGAAAGCGGCTCAATAATTAAAACTTCTGAGAATAACCTGCTGCTTTTGTGCCGTCAGGTTCACGCTCCAGTCAGTCAGACAAACCCGTGCTCTTGGTTTATGTATTAGATTTGTGATGATCAAGGGAACAAGCGAGGGGGAGAAGGGGGTGAGAAAGGGAAGAAGGTGAGGAAATAGGCAGCAGTCATGTTGCTGTGGATGGGAGGCTAAACCAGAGAAAAAGTGTCGTATTGATCCCACTTTTCACGAACAAGAGAAGATTTGAGCAGATTTCTCTCCACGTCTAAAGGAGTACATCCCTTCCACCCCCCTCCTTCCCCCGCTTCATCTCTCCCCTCTTCTGAAGAGCACCTCCAATCCCTCCACCCCCAAACAGCCCTACTTGTGACGTTTCCCGTAAGCCCCCCCTTTAAACACAGCTCATGCCAACACAGACTCACACTCGTCCCTCTACCTGTGGGTGCATAATCCACGTCCTGTGAGCCGTCATCTCACTTGTATGTCACTTTTGTAACTGAAAAACTGGACAGCATTCATCCTGAACCTCAGATCTGTCCTTTATTTAAAGTGGAACAATAGGTTTCCTCATGCTGGAGGCTCCAGAAGAAAATCAAACTTATGAATGTGTTACTCCAACTGTGTGGCCAGGATCATATCACAGTGTAACACACTGGGCTTTAGGGGCTTATTTTAAGTTCAAAAGTCCACTTAACTTTAAAACTGCTGTTTGAGGAAGTTAGAAATGAGCCTGTAGGCCCTTTGTGCACCTCACATATTTATTATTAATTTTTAAAGGTCCATAATATGAAAAGAAAATCTTTACTGTCACAAGAGCAATGGAAGGGAGTTTGGTAGATTAAGAATAATTATGGGACAGCATATGAAGGTAGAGTTGGGTAAATCAACATTAAAGTGCTGTAGATTTTTACATTTAGATGAAAAAGTATAATTTGTTCTTAAATCTCCTCTCTGGTAAACTGTTAAAGTTGTGTGTTCTCCCATTTAAATTAATTCTTTTTCACTTTATTTTCTTTTTCAAAATGAGTCCTAATTAATGAAAATCAGTCTGGATGAAAAGGCACCTGGAAGCACTGAGGCAAACACACACACAGACACACACACACACGGGCTGAGACAGTCAATATGGCTTAGCTGGAGTCTGTAATATCCTTTTTTCTGTTTGTCATCTCCATTAATGTGCTTTGTGAGTGAATGGATGCAATCAATTCTGGCCTATTTCCAGCGTGTCTGACTACCTGGTCACCACAGCTGGACTGTGTGTCGGCGGTGGGGGGCAGCGCCGATGGGATGAAGATCCCTTCACAAGGGGACAGCTTTGTGTCTCCCGTCCCTCTCTCCCCCCTCAGCAGCCCCCCCGGAGAAGCAGGGGAGTCATTTGCTCAGCCTTATGATGTCGTCACGGTGTGTTACTGGCGAGCTGTGAGGCCCCACCAACGCCGCCGCCATTCCCCGTCCCCCTGCTGCTCTATGCCCCCCCCACCCCCCGCCACCATCCCATCAGCCCTTTCCATTCTCTCCCACCACAACCCCTCATCTCTCAGTGGTCAGTGCAGGCGGAGGAGCTGCTGACGCAGGCCAGCAGAGGTAACAAGCTTACCTGCGGATAATCTCCTAAGAGAAATTTCAAGGGAAGAAATAAGAGAGCAAGACAGGGCGGGAGACAGGGAGAAGGCAGGAGGGAAGGATGGAGACAAACTTAAGGAAGTTTTTAGTCCCTGATTTGCTGCGCAATGCACTTCCTATTTTCCGAGCGAACTTCCCCTCCGCGGTCAGGCACTTACTGCTCTCCCACTGCCCTCCATGAGCAGAGGACGGGCAGGGGAAGGAGGGAAAGCTGGGGCACATGGCAAGAGCACCTTTTTTATTCCCATTGAGCCCAATCTAATTAATAATAATTATATAATATAATGGAAATAATTAATAGCTCCAGAAAGGTTAAAAAAAATCAACCTATTTGGTCAATAAGCTGCAAAAATATTTGGACTTTTAAGATGTTAAGTGAGTTCCACAAGACTCTGAACTCAACTCTAAGACAATATACATTAATACATTAACATGTTTTAGTACATACTTGGCCTGAAAGTCAAAGGAAAATAGTAGTTTCTGTCAGATCAAGTGGGGGCCCACACAGTTTATTGGTGAGCTGAGGGCTGAAATACAATGGCTGTTATATAGAAATGTCATTTAAATCCTATTTATATTAAATTAAAGCAACATCTGCAGTGTGTCAGCATTTTGTGTGACAAAAAGTCTTCATGAATCAATTAAAAACGTGATTTAGATTAAACTTAGATTCAATTGAAATTGAATCTTGTTTGTTCAGTTTGAATACATTGTTACAAGTTGTTTGTATTGTTTTGATTATTATCATTATAATTATTATTAACAGCAATTAAATATTGACATGTTAATAACTTTAAATTAGCTGTACTATAATTACTTACATTCTGTTTCTAATAGGAGAAAAAAACAGGAATTATAGGTACATCTCTTTTCTAAAGTCGTGTTAAAGTGCAGTATTATCAATGGTCACAGCCATGATGATCATGGCACAGGGCATGATGATCATGGCTGTGACCATCAGCAAAAAAACTGATTTATTTCTGATTTGAAACGTGCAAAAATGACAGTGTCAGAACATTTAATTTAAGATGTAAACAGAAAACTATAATTAGATCAAAGTTTGCTTCTGCTTATCAAAAAGAGAAACATGTTTCTTTCTTTTATATGTTGTCCGTTGGTCCTTGTGGTTTTCATCTTTGCTTTTATCTCATTTCCATCGTGGCCATAAATGAATTTTCTTATTGATTACACGTAGCACTCGTCCCCCCTCAGACTCCAGCTGTGTGTCGGTCCTCCCCTGGTAAAGAGCCGGTTTTACGTAAAGTTGAGTGGTGGGAATAATGAATGTGGACATTTGCAGTAGGAGTTTTGTCCTCTGTAACTGAGCCGAAGCTGTGAGAGTTTAGAGAGTAAAAACGCAGCGAATCAGACCAGTGGACCGAGGAGTATACGGCCCACTGTGTGTGTGTGTGTGTGTGTGTGTGTTTGTGTGTGTTTGGGGTGCTGTCGGGTCTCTCTTTTAATCAAGCCCAACTTTAATGAACTGTCTTTGTGCATCACTTTCATTAGCACATTTACTCAATCAATACGCACTGTGTATTCAAGCAATTCAGTGAAAAGTATAATGTGATGGTTGGATGGGAGCGGGCTTCATGTGTGTGTTGTTTGCTGGCCGTTTATGAGCCTGTGTGGATATTTGCAAACAAAGAATATGCATTTTGCAGCATTTAAAAGGGACGGATTGTGTGGAGAAAGTTGTTTTAAACCTGGGGGGGGTTCACTGGGAAGCATCCTCAATTAACTTTGTCATTCCAGTTCAGATGGAGCCGTCAATAGCCATAAACATCTCTCAATCTCTATTCGGCCCTACTTCTTTCCCATCATGCAGCAGTCTGGCCGCAGAACGCACTGATTAGCCCTCTGACCATTTAATTAATTAGGCTCGGCACTTAATTATGACAAACTGCATTACTGCAGCGGCACGCGGGGGCTAAGGCAGGTTATGTTCGGTAACAATTTGATTTGAGTGAAAATGGGGAGCACTGATGGAGGAGGGGGGGTTTATTGAGCGGAAAGAGACATATGATGAGATTAACAATAATCAGAGCAGCGGGAATAGCCCATGACCAGCCGAGGAGCGGGGAAGGAGGGCAGGGGGGCGAGTGAAGGGCTGAGATGGATCAAATTAGGTTTTTCTCTTCTCATTAGGATCTGGAGAGCAAAGTGATGCTGAGGGCGTCTTTGTGCTCTGTTGGATGGGGATTTAATAAGCTCAAGCCATTTCTATTGAAGCTGAGATAATAATCTAATCTGCAGTCTTTGTTGGTGGAGCAGTGAAAAGATCATTTATTCAGCTAAGTTTCAATTTATTTTAAAACAGCAAAAGGAATAGACATTTTCCTCCAAAGTTTAAACACTGGGAAAGCTAAAGAAAAGCGAACACGTGTTTTGGAAAACAAAGTCCTTAAGGATTTATCCCCCTTGGACAGCCCATTCAAACATTAACACTCCCACAACACCTGAAAAACAAACCAGAGCCTTCCATCCCTGTACACGTTTTAAAGCTCTAGTTTCTTCCTCCAGATGACCTCCGACCTTCTCTGAGCATAAGAAAGACTACTGGTTAAAAAAGAAATGGAAGGCCGGTTACAAAAAAACAGTGAGAATAATTAAACTAATCCATATATAGAAAACCAGGAGACGAATGCAAGGACCAGAGGACATAAAACCTACTGCACAGGGGGAGGGGGGATAGGTGCTGATGACCAGGATGGAAATGAGGGAAGCTGACAGGATACCAGGAAGAATCTCCAACAAACAGGAATAAAGAATCACAGAAAATACGTCACTCCAGTCAATAAAGACACAAACAGTAGAAACGATCAATGGAAACGAGTGAACTAGGATCCAAATGAGCTGAATTTAAGTTCTGATGGCTTTGGGAAAAGCCATCAGGTGCTAATTGCAGCAATTCAGCTCTTGAATCTCTGCAGAAGGCTGATGAAGACCTGCTCGTTTGAATCAGGTGTGCGGGAGCTGGAGACATGGAAAACATGACCGGGGCTACAGAAAAACAGTCTGATTCATTGATAAGGGCTCTGAGTGTTGGGTTTGTATGTTGTTTTGGACTTCTGTCTTTGGTTCTCTGTCGCCTCTCTCTGTCCTGCCTTCTTAAAACATCTGGTTGCAGGTGGATTTATATTGAGAACACGAACTTTTCATTTCCTTTTAACTGGCACTTCACCTAACAGATGCAGATCCCATTGGGATCAGATCATCCGTGTATTCTCATTATTTCCACCCTCAACAATCAGTTGACCACCTTTTTTAAGGTGGTTGCTATTCCCAGCTTTTGTATGCTATCTGATTAGAAGTGCACCTCTTTTTCCGCACCGTTATGGTTTGCTCTCATGGTTTTTATCCTCACATTTACCTGACAAAAAAGTCTGGTTGTAAAGCTTTTAAAAGCAGTTTTGAGGAGGGAATTTAAAAGGATGAAGCCCCATTCAGATACAAAGCACATTCTTCCTGTATGCCGTGTACCCTGCAGCCACACCACAATATGATAATGCCCATGTGAATAGCAAGAGGGGTGGGTATGGTAAAATGATGAATTATGATAAATAAGGCCATGGCACAGGCATGAAGGAGGGGAAATCACCACTCTAATGCACCATGGTGTTACTGAGTGTGTGTTCTGGTGAACTTAAACTCTGACAAAAAGACACAGATTGGATAGAGAGTCAGGGGTGTGCCTGGAGGGAGGGAGCATGGGATAAAAAAGGCCGTCTGCCAGACACATACATCAGCCCCCACCCCGACACCAGAAGTCTGATCTTTTTAACTCAGACTTAGCATTGCGGGACCTCCTGACAGGGGGACGGCATTAGCCTGGTGCTGCCTGAGAGCGATAGCATCCCTACTGCAGCACAGCAAGACGGGCACCACGTCAGCCCCCGCTTTTAGCGACTTCCTATTGTTTCCCCATATCTGTGAGCCAAAAAAAAAAGAGTGACAAACAAATCCAGATGTTGTGTTTTAACTCAAACCTGCTCAGCTCCAGAGGAATGGAGATGTCACACACTCTCTGGGAGTACAAAATCGATCCATCCCATCGGACACGCTGCTGCACGGGCGAACGCTTCATGTCCCCATTGACTCTCCCGCCCCACACACACATTTTGAGCTCCTTTGAATGCGAACAAGCTGCTTATACAGGTAGGTAAACAGTTCTCTGAAAAGATATCAGAATGGTTATCTTTCCATGATAAGGATCTGATGAGTAACGTTAATTATTCACAGGTCTTTCCTCCGCTTTTTTATTTTATCTATCTATCTATCTATCTATCTATCTATCTATCTATCTATCTAT
>JABUIW010000023.1:10781485-10814813 GCA_013363375.1 Menidia beryllina | reverse complement strand
TCTATCTATCTATCTATCTATCTATCTATCTATCTATCTATCTATCTGATGCTGTACATGGAAATCATGCTTCTTATATAGTTGAAAAAATGAGAGGCTTGATAAACGACCAAATTACAACTTCCCTAATTTAACCTCTAATGCATTACTTCTCAGTCTCTTTTAGCTAAACTATCAGCCCACTGGAAGCTACGTATGCTAATCTGCTGCCTTTCGCGCCTGCACACACACGCACGTGTGGCAGTGTAAATATATGAGCGCCTGACAGACACCCCAGCTGTCACTCACCACATCGCTGTGATGACAGCTAACAGGGTTTCGCTGCACGGCAACTGGAAGCTCCGGGTGAGAGCGGCGGGGCCTCATGCAGCGAGGCCCCTCGCAGCCACTCCGCAGACCCAGGTTTGGTTCCCTCCCTCAGGAGACGAGTTCAGACACATAATCCACTCCGCTAATTGGCCCCCGATGCTTCTGCAGTGACTCAGGGATGCACAGGTGCAGGAAGCAGCAGCTGAAACCAAAGGCGGAGGAAAGAAAAACAGTGAAATAACCTGAAATGTGCAAAGTCAGTTCAAATCAGTCCTCACCCATGTGAGCCACCTTCTAAATTTAGCTCGAGGTGGCACCATGTAAACGATGTATGTTTTAAAAAGGATGTGCCTCCAAGACTCTAGTTAAATAATAAGACCCGATTAAGCTCAATTCATGCCATTTTTCAGGAAAAAAAATCACTTATAGTCATAAACAACATGTAAGGACATGAACCCTGTTTGTTTTGTAATGTGTGCTGTTGTGTGCTCTTCACTGTTATCACCTCTATCCACCACACTTGTAAGAATCTGATCACGGTGAGCTGTGTCCAATCACAATCGTCTGAACGCCTCTCAGGTGTCTTTCCACATCCTGCCCCCCCCCCCCCCCCCCCCCCCGACGGGGGTCAGCTGCTGAACGCAGCAGTTTCAGGACATCCTGTGAGCGCTTGGGTAAACCGGCTCTATATATATGCAAATCTCATTCATTTGCCTCCCGAGTAATTGACAATCTATGAGGGTTATTGATCGACACGATGATGTCTCTGTAAGTCTGACATGGGCGGACGTGCACGCGTTTATTTGTTTATGTGTGTTTTATTTAAATTAAAGATGAAGGAGGAGGACGCCTGGGTTAAATTAAGAAAAGAGAGAGAGATGCTACCTGGTACCTGCAGAGTTCTGTTCAGATGCATGAAGACGTGAAGGTCTCAGGAATGTTTCTAATGATACAATTAACTAATGTTTGTGTTGTAAGATTTTATCTGAAGAGATGAGAGGTTTTGTCCTGGTTCTGGTGAAGGTTTCTTCCTTGTCCTGGTTCTGATTCCTCTATATTCTTTAACTTTATAAAAATATCTTTTAATCTTTTAAATCCCCTTTTAAATTCGTTATAGTTTTTTTCTTTCCTAATAATTTTTCTTTTTTGGGATGTCTTTGATTCTTAACTTCTATTGTGACTCTCTTCTCTCTCTTTGTGTATCTTTAGCTGTTCTTGATCTCCTTTTGTCTCCTTTCGGTTTCATTTTTTCCCCGTTCAACTTTAGATCTTTTTTTTCCGTGCTTGTATGCTTTTGTTTCAGCCCTTTCTTCTTTCATCCTTGATTCTTTCCTTTTGTTCTCTTTCTGCTGATGTTGGAAATTGAAACCTGCCAAAAAAGATGTGCTGTTGAGTTCTGGGAGTTTTCTCATTTGGCTGAAACCCTGCGGATGAAACCCTTGGTTACATCATTGTGTTAGTCCTGGTCGTTAGCTTGGCTAAACTGAGTGTAACTTGCTCCTATTGTGTGCTTAACCTGCCTTCTTTCTGCTGTTCAGATAATGGCCGGGGCCTGCACACCCTGCATATGTCAGACAGTGTGCTGTGTGAGTGCATTTGCACATCTGTGCGTTTGCAGCTCATCTCACAAACCTGCCTCCTCAGCAAAAGCAGCTTCCTCATGTAGAACTGGAAAAGTAGATGCAAACACTCACAAACAAAACTGTTTATTTATTTATTTATTTATGCACTCAGGCTTGTGTTTGATCACATGAAGAGGGGGAGGGTATTTACAGGCTGACCAGTGCCTCCGAGACAGATTGAGATGCTTTCAGCATATGGACGATTTATGGGCACTTTGACACCGGTTTCCTACTAAATTACAGCCGGGCTGGCAACAATGAGATGGCCTGGGAATCGGGCCCGATGCTCCAAGTCTCCCCTGGGGTTTACAGTCCTCGATATTACACCCCCCACCAGAGGCTCATCCTCTTTTCTAGCTCAGTGAGAAGGTTGGAACAATCCAGTGGAAGCACACAGATTTTTGCTTATTTCAAATATTCCCCTCATCACACAGAAATCTAAGACTTTATGCTTGTTTTTAAAGCAGGAAACATTTTCATTTTGTGAGGGATTCAATGCATGACTATAAATAATGATGCATTTCTGTGATCATTATGATAATTTCTCCAGGTTTCCATCCTCCTGCTGCCCTCACTCTGGTGGGGTCTGTTGATATTTAGCCCCCTGCCGGGCTTGAGATGGGCCACCTACATCGATTTCACACCCAGAGCTCAGATAAAGAGGAGAAAATCAGCCGGTCCACTGTCATGTGTGAGTTTTGAATGCAAACTGAGGCGGAAGATTTAATATGATATTAAAAAATGGGGTGCATTTAAATGATGCACTCTTATGTAAATGGTTTGCTTCTGGATCACAGACACGGAGTAATTCATTGTCCAGAGGTTAAACCACTACCACCAATTATGTGATTTCATTTGCTTAAGTGGTATTAGCATATACATCTAGTTATGTGTCTCTACGAGTGGACATACTGTGTTTTCTGTTATTTATTTTAAAGTGAATCAAGGCTATGTTATTCTACATGAGTGCAGAAAGAGGAAGGAGTCAAAATGCACCTAAGTTCCTTTATCCAGACTCACGCTGTCTAGTTGCAGCTATTTCTATAAACCTACTGTAAGTATTTTAGGTAACATGGTAAAACAGAGTGCAGATGTTTCCTTTCTGTCTAAAAATGGTAACTTATGTCTTACTTTTGAAGCTACATGGGGAGCAACGGGAGAAATGAAATGGCTCAAAAAGTCAAACAAATGTCTAAAACATGGAAAGATTATTAAGGAATAACAGGGCAATATGGAGGAGGTGTAGAAACGTGGGGTGGCTCAGAGGTCAGTTTTGGAGGGGTGTGTGTGTGTGTGTTCTGGGGGGAGGCAGATTGTTTATGGTGATCTTGTCACGTTTCGTCTCTCTGGGACAATCAGGAGATTAAGTGTTGAGGAGTGGCTGGGGAGCGGCTGCAGTCACATGCCATTACTCACTCTCTGCATCACAATTAGTGCAAATAGCACATTACAGGGAAATTATCATCAATATGATATTAAGAGGCGCTGGCTAAACCAATCAGGAGGAAAGTGCTTATCTGCTGGTAACCAAAGATGACTGAGAGGTGACACCGACATGGCCCCTGAGCTCCAACTGTTGACTGGAAACAGGGTGGTAGGCCATCGCATGGCCACACAGCCACACGCAACCACACACAGCCGCACACTTACTCCAGGCACCATTCACATTATATAAAAAAAACATCAACAGAGTTCCAACGAACGGGCGGTTTAAACGCTTTTGGAGTTTTAGATTTACAGTTTATTTTGAATATTTGAAAAAAAAAGTCACAGCTTACCAGTTCCCATGTGACAGAAAGACGGGAGACATTTGTAATAAAAAAATACTAGTAAATAAAGCAAAAACTCAGTTTGGGAATAAAATTATCAGCTAAAAATTGCCTTCTGATTCCTACTTCTAGTTCTCCACAAAAAAAAACAAGAGACAGGTTTACAAGTATACAAAATCCTGTTTCACTCAACCATTCCTATTTCCTGACAAAATTCCTTACAAAGGAAACAAAGAAACTGACAATGATAAAACGGGACATGGGAGTACAGATCCCTAGAAAATAGAAAGTTTCTCTCTTTCCTGTGAATTTTAAATCCTGTTCACAGTGAAGTTACTAGACTTAAAGTTAACAGGCTGACACTGTCTGATGAACACCCGTTAAGACTGGAACTTTTTAAATCACTAATAGGAAAAACTACTTAATTAAGTGTATCATTTCTTTTATGACACGTGTTTATTGTTTCCTCTTAGGGTTTAAAAGGTGCTGGGAAGCTGTGTGTTTATCACTCAGAAATCAATCAGCCGGTGTGCTACATGGCTCTCATTAACAGCAGCCTGGGGCGGATTTCCCACTGTGACTTGTGTTGAGGTGCTTGTTGTGTTCCCTACATTTCAGAGCCTCGGCTCACAATTTCTGATGAAATGGTGCTGCAACCAGGGCTTATCTTTGTCAACATTAACCTCTGCACATCCTGTTTTCTTATTTTTCCAGTCAGACAATACACAGTAAAAAAAAAAAAGGAGACAGTGAAAACCAAACCCTGGGGAGACGCTGCCCCCCTCATCTGTCCAGTTGGGGACAAAAGTAAAGAACAGGTAGCTTTCAGGTTTGTTCATATGATGAAATGTACAGCAACTTCACCAGTCAGTCATGGAAAAAAAACAACCCTGTGGACAGGTTGATTTAGCATCTAACGAATGAGTGAATGATTACAGAAGTTACCATTTTTGGACAAAATGCTTACACTGCTCTTTACCTGTGAATGTATTCACCTCATGATGGAAGAGACTGCAAATCCCACAGACCTAAAATCAGCTGCAACTCTCCAGTTCTGTGTTCGTTCTCCTCACCCCTCTCCCCTTCATTACTTCTCCATATGTAGATAGCCTCACATTATTATTTCCCTTCCTTATTTTGCTGACACGACGCTGGCCAAATGAAGTGAGATATACAGCAGGGCTTATTGGTGGAGATGGCCAATCCCTTCTGGCCAAAACCATTAACAAAATGGACCTCTCTTTGTCTCCTCATAGTTTTCAAATTGCATGTTGAGGGGAGGGAGACTATTTTTAGAGCTTAATCAGATGCAGAAAATAACGAACCAAGAATCAACCGTTTCAGCTGTCTGGGTATTTCTGTTAAGGTAGTGTGTGCAAATAATTGCATACCCCATATGCAGCCAACTATGTGGCATTTCATCATTATCTTACCTGCAACAAAGAATATTGCACAGTCGGAAACAACATAACTGGGCAGATAAAAGTGGCTTTTGAACACTTAAAAACACATCGGTACAGTATGCAATATCTAAAAATGAATGAAGAGCATCTCCCTCTGTGTGTCTAGTGTTTGCATGAGTGTGCGTTTGATTTTCATCCGTTCATCAGTACCTGTGTGAACAAGGCAGCTAGAGATTGTTGTGTTTATGAGTTCACATTTTGTCAATAAGTTGTTTATACAAAAGACAGCACGAAAATCTTTCACCTGCTCGGTTCACATGGGTTCGGAGCCTCTCCCGTCACAATAAACTTTAGTCGAGTCACAAGGTTCCCTCCACCTTAGGCTAGCGTGCTAGTTTGACAAAAGGTTGGCTGTTTAAATTTCAATCCTTGCTTTTAATTTTCTTTATTAAAATGCACTTTAACCTCATTATATAGTACAGCAAACGTAGTGGACAGAAGCAGAAGTCTTTCACACTGAGGTTATTTACACGAATCTTAATCTTGCAAATGCTATTTATGTTAATGACAGGGCTTGCTTTTTAAAATAAGCACACACCACGAGAAGGCCATTTTAACACCTTATTTGCAATTTGCAAAAATTGGAACGTTTTGTCTTCTTAAATATTTCTACATTGGATCTGATTGGAGGTGAAGTTTTACTGCTAAGGCCAGAAACCACCAGACAATCATAAATAATCTTAATCAGCCATTACAAAGTTTAAACAAGTTTAGTTTTTCTCTCAAAGTATGGTCAAATGACAATTAAATGTGTATTTAAACTGATGTTTGTGAAGTTTATCACACTTTTTATCTGCAGGGAAATCATTTTGGCTACATTTTTTCCAGCTTTGTACAGCAGTTTCCACATGTTGATCCATCTTACAAGGTGTGGCATTTGTACTCAGTCCATGCAGCTTTATTTTGAACATGTGTTTGATGCACTTTACCCCAGCAGACATCTCCTGATTGATGTTTTAATCTGCAACCTGTGTGGAGTGAAGACCCTCTGCTGCTCCTCTGATCTTTGGAGCTCCCTACAGAGAGAGGGAGAACCATTACTTTACAACATGATGCCCCCTAAACACGTTGTGCATTTGCCTCCTTTTACAGGGTATATCAATGATTGCTCATGGGATGACACTTGAAATATAACTTGGAATTTTGAAAACTGTTCTCAAATAAGTGCTAAATGTTCACCATATTTAAATGTTGAGATACTCAGTTTTTTTGACACAGTTACATATAGAGAAAATATCGATATTTAAATGATTGTACGGTCTTAGAGCAGGTATGCACCCTCTGAGAGCTCTGTAGTCTGGAATTAGTGTGCACAAAATGTGTGCATGTGTGTGTGTGTGTGTGTGTGTGTGTGCAGGCAGGTGTAAACAGTGTGTAGGAGAGAGAAAGCAAAAGCCAGCATGGGTCTAGGTGTGGTGCAGCCGGCCCGGCTCATTTCACAGCTGTATAGGGATTAGGTGGTGGAGTGTGGTGGGGTAAGCTGTCTCTTTTATCTCATTCAAACATGTTGCTAATTCAGCAGAGAGTGGCTGCCGCGGGAGCCTGTGCCACTAAGCGCTGTATCATTCTCCCTGCCGTGAATAAACTGCTAGTCCTAATCCCCAATCAGTTGCCGTGACACGGATTATCACCCGCGACAAGCACAGCGACCCGGCAAAGAGGAGGAGAGGAGAGGGGAGAGACGGTGGGGAGGGAGGAGGGAGGCAAGAGGAAGGAGAGGGGTGCGGAGGGGTCAGGGAGAGAGGTGGAAGCAAAGTCAGTTCAGAGAAGGGAAAGAAAAAGGGTTGAGGAAGGAAGGAAGGAAGTGAAAACAGGCAAAAATCCCGACAGGGAATGAAGAAGTGGGGTGAACAATAGTGAGCAGAGGAGACTGGAAGCGCAGACATCTCTATGGTTTCTGTTTGTGTGTTTACACCCCGGAGCTGTAGATTGAATCCTGCCCACAGGGCTACAGTGCGTCGACGTGGGACTCCGAGGTTCAAACAAGACCCCAGAGAGAACGGGGCCCTTTCTACATCTGCTAACAGCCCTCCTCCCTGCCCGTGTTTACTCCTCAGCTAATTGAGACCTAATTGCTGTAACACGACGTACAGCTCCAGCCTGGCCCCTCGCTGGGGAAATATCGCTAACAGCCGGCTTCTCCCGCGTGGCACTGTGGGTAGGAGAGATGTCACAACGACTTAATCTCAGAGCGCCGGCTGTGAAAACAAACTTTGGCCTTCGTAGATTCAACAAACACCCCTCAGAGATAAAAACACACCGCCGGGGGGAATACTGCAGCTCCCATCCGCGTTCAGCCGCTCAGTGCTCTGTGAAACCCATCCATCTCCTTAGGTATTTGAGCGTAAACTTTTGAGAGTTTTACTGCCTCGTGACATGTCGATGAGCGGCGGAGGGGAAAGCAAAGCAGCAGATTGGAGGCAGGTATTGAAATGAAGGAAGTGCTTCTGTTTGCCTCAGAGGCGGATGTTGCCTCTGAGAAGATGCAATTATCAATGACATGAAAAAGAGATGAGGTATTGATATAGTTATGAAACCAATGTTTCAAAACATGCCACATCATCAGCACAGCAAGATGAGATATTAAATATACATCCTCCTTTCACTGTGATTATAGAATTATAACTCAGAGAGAAGGGGGGGGGGCTAAAAGCATTAAATGATTGCAAAAGGCTTTACGAGGTTTTCTTTGCTTCACCGTCAGACTGTCTGCTTCAGGATTACACCATCTTTCATTTATCCCTTTCTCCTTTTTTAAAGCCATTAAAAACATATATATATGTCTGAAAAATACTATTAAGAAAACAAATCTCAGCGAGATCTCATTTATGACTGTTGTATTTATCCTTTGAAGCAGAGACTTGACGATGAAATGCTCGAAAAGTAACCCTTGTGCTTAAAAAAATGAACAGCACATGACTTAGCAGAGAGGCAGGAAAGGTCAGGCTCTCTGAGAAAATCAGACTTTAACATAAAGGACAAAACAAATCCAAAGAAAGCCAGAAACGTGTTTGGAGTGGACCAAAGTGAAGGGTAGAAAGATCAATCAGGCATCATTAGAAAAGCAGTTTTTTGGTGCTTAAGCGGAATATATGGGTGTCTGAGGTCACTTCCTACAGTAGGACCTTTAATGCCACACAACCATGGCTCTCTGTCAAACATTCAAAATGTTGGTCCATCACAAAATACTTGGAAGAATGAAACAGATACACCTTAAACGAGCCCTTACAATCCCATAACTCAATGAAGATGCAACTACGTTATTCAACAAATACTAAGGATAGCTCTGGGCTTAGAGGACATGTTGGGTGTACTCTGCTTGCTGGTAAAGCCTGAGGAGAGAGCCGGGGCAGAGGCAAAGCAGATGAGAGAGGCTGAGCAGCAAAGCAGCCATGAAAATCCGCTCTACACTCTCCTTCTTCCACGGGCAGATCCCTAAGAAATGGAACCATCTTTTCCTCCTCAACCTCTTTATCGTCCCCATCCTCCTCAGTAAACCTCTTACCACACTCCAGCCAACCCCCCCTTTTCCAAAAGTTGTGTCTTATTCCTCTGTGACGGTGGCGTTCATTTTTCAGGGAGAAAGCCTTAAACAGGTAAGTCACGGGGAGGGAAAAAAAGGGAGCGGGATGGAAGATGGAGAGACAAAGGGGAAGACGAACAGAGAGGGAGGAAAAGTTGGTGGTCAGCAACACCGCGGGCATCATAAATCAGATTTCCCACAATCCCCCGCGGAGGGGCCCTTCGCTCGGCCCAGCGTGGACACGCTCAGCGGGGCGCGGAGCATCGATTGGCGTCGCCATGCCGGTGCTGACTGTGCCGGGTTTGCGGGGTGAGAGGGGTGAAGGGGTGAGGCGGAGCTGGTGTTACTGTATGTGTGTGTTAATGGTGAGTGGGGGAGGAAATCTGCCTCAGCATCAAACTAAAACAGCAAACCAAACTCAGGAAAACATAGGTGTGTGCGTGTGTTTGCGCAGGAGAATGTGCAGACTCGGGGGTAATTTCCTCCCCAATCAGCACACCCTCACTCACTTCAACACTTGCCCCCTTCCTCCTCCTTTTCTTCTTCTTCTTCTTCTTCCACGCTCATCACAATCTCCTGCCCACTCACTCTGGGTCAAAGAAGAGGAACAGCACCTTCCTGAAATCCACAGCCAGAAGGCAGCTGTCCCCCCTCGAAGAACTCTGAGTCCCGGAGAGAAAACACAAACCAACATCCTAAAGCCGCCATGTTTTCTGTTTCTGAGCCCCTCTGCGTCGTCACACAATGTCCAGACTGAGAGTTAACTCATACTGCCATATTTTTGGGGGAAATGTCGAGTTTGCCCCCTGAAGAACAACCAGAATATCCCGGACCTGGATGCTCCAGTTGTCTTTGAATCCGAGGTCCCTTTCAGCAGAACTGACATTGTTCTTGTTTAAGTTAGACGAGATTTAGACTTTTTACTTCATTTTTAAGAAGTTATCCTGTCTTTTTGTTTGTAGTCAGCGCTGCTCTCTTTATATATATATATATATATATATATATATATATATATATACACTATATTGCCAAAAGTATTTGCTCACCTGCCTTGACTCACATATGAGCTTAAGTGACATCCCGTTCCTAATCCATAGGGTTCAATATGACGTCGGTCCACCCTTTGCAGCTAGAACAGCTTCAACTCTTCTGGGAAGGCTGTCCACAAGGTTTAGGAGTGTGTTTATGGGAATTTTTGACCATTCTTCCAGAAGCGCATTTGTGAGGTCGCACACTGATGTTGGACGAGAAGGCCTGGCTCTCAGTCTCCGCTCTAATTCATCCCAAAGGTGTTCTATCGGGTTGAGGTCAGGACTCTGTGCAGGCCAGTCAAGTTCATCCACACCAGACTCTGTCATCCATGTCTTTATGGACCTTGCTTTGTGCACTGGTGCACAGTCATGTTGGAAGAGGAAGGGGCCAGCTCCAAACTGTTCCCACAAAGTTGGGAGCATGGAATTGTCCAAAATGTCTTGGTATGCTGAAGCATTCAGAGTTCCTTTCACTGGAACTAAGGGGCCAAGCCCAGCTCCTGAAAAACAACCCCACACCATAATCCCCCCTCCACCAAACTTTACACTTGGCACAATGCAGTCAGACAAGTACCGTTCTCCTGGCAACCGCCAAACCCAGACCCGTCCATCAGATTGCCAGATGGAGAAGCGCGATTCGTCACTCCAGAGAACGCGTCTCCACTGCTCTAGAGTCCAGTGGCGGCGTGCTTTACACCACCGCATCCGACGCTTTGCATTGCACTTGGTGATGTATGGCTTGGATGCAGCTGCTCGACCATGGAAACCCATTCCATGAAGCTCTCTGCGCACTGTTCTTGAGCTAATCTGAAGGCCACATGAAGTTTGGAGGTCTGTAGTGATTGACTCTGCAGAAAGTTGGCGACCTCTTCGCACTATGCGCGTCAGCATCCGCTGACCCCGCTCCGTCAGTTTACGTGGCCTACCACTTCGTGGCTGAGTTGCTGTCGTTCCCAAACACTTCCATTTTCTTATAATACAGCTGACAGTTGACTGTGGAATATTTAGGAGCGAGGAAATTTCACGACTGGATTTGTTGCACAGGTGGCATCCCATCACAGTTCCACGCTGGAATTCACTGAGCTCCTGAGAGCGACCCATTCTTTCACAAATGTTTGTAAAAACAGTCTGCATGCCTAGGTGCTTGAATTTATACACCTGTGGCCATGGAAGTGATTGGAACACCTGATTCCGATAATTTGGATGGGTGAGCAAATACTTTTGGCAATATAGTGTATATATATGTGTGTGTATATACATATGTATATGTTTGTAAACATATAAAATATATACACACGGATGAACTGATCAATTAGTTGGTTATTAAACATCTCATATTTTCAACTCTTCAGCAAATAAATAGTTAAATATCTTTCAATGAATAATGATATCAAATACAAAATAATGATGATCAAATCTATGCAGATCAAACATGTAGCAGATCAAGGACATGGTACAGAACCTTAAAATACCTGGTAACATGTCCGAGTTGGGTCAGTCGGCCGTGAATTAATCTGGTGAGGTGCTCGGCCCCCCCTGACCCATACAAACGGCTGCCAAATCCATCTCAACCTCAGCGGAAAGACCTGTGAGTTAAAGCTGCAGGAGAACACTTTGGTGGATGGATGGATCATTTATTTGTGATATATCAGGCTGACTGGCAGCGCCATGAAAACAATCGCTGAACGGTCACATTGTGTAAAAACTTCCTCTTTCCCCTTGCTTCGCTCTGGTTTTCCAGCAGGTGGGTGGAGGTTTGAGTGCGCTCTGCTCCCAGAAACATCCCTCAAGGAGCTGTGTGCGTCCACCCCGCTGCCACAACCACCGTTCCCTCCTTTTCTCTCGCTCTCTTTCATAAATTTCATTAACAGAGGAATCCCATTAGCTCCCTCTCTGGCCCTGCTTCTCAGGGTTAACAACTTTGCTTAGCCATGTAAATTCAGAGCTTAGTCAGGCCCATTCTCCACAGCCACCACCGCCTGCGCGCCGTCCTCGCCACGTTAGGCGCTATCTTTGGCCACGTCCATGTGAAAACCCGCCGATGGGTGTGTGCATGCACCAGGAGAAGGATGTGAAGTCTGTTTGTGAATCTCCATGTCATATACATGCTGTACATATTCTCAGTCTGGAGAGGGGGGGACACTTATCTCCTGTGGGCAGGACCCAGGCGTCCTCCACTGGCCTCCTCTTCCTCACTTTTTTGAGGCTTAAATACACAAACCTGGGAAGATTTACTCCATGTTGGCGCCGGCGTCAGCCTGCTGGCTCCCAAACAAAGTGAAGCAGCTTAAAGTGATATTTCACTCCGGAGGAGCTTTTTATTCTCTCGCTTGTACAACGGGTGGGTCCAGGAGTTTGTACTGGACTGGATTAAAGCTTTTTATGCTCCTCACAGGTAATTGCACTCAGTATATTAGGTCTTTAAACTGGGAAATATCTTTAATGCACGTCCACTTTTACCATTTTTAACTTTTCTAACACCACTCAAATGCAGTGTTGTTCTTAGATCTGCTGAGAATGAAATACACCTCAGAACAAAGTTTCTCTCCTGTTTGTATGGGTGCTAAACGTTGGAGAACAGGTCTTAGACTTTTAGACAAAACTGTGTTTTTTTAAACAGCAAAAGTTTTTGGTCATTTTATATCTCAAATTTGATATTTTGGAGTTACATATTATCTAAAGAAACAAAGGTGATTTGGACACATTACTCAGATGCTGACATGGACTGCTTGCTATCAGTTTATGTTCTGATAATAATGTTCAGAGGAAGGGGTGATGATTCTTACACATTTTCTTAAAAAGCTCCCTAAAATTTAGTGGTAGCAGAAATATAAGATTAACTAAGTAAACCAAAACTCATCCTACAACTGATAAATTCAGGGATTTATAGCTTCAGAGAAGAGGTCAGAGGTCGCCAGGTACAGGACGGTGAGCTCCCTGTTGACCCGGTCACCCCTCCCACTCAGGTGCTTTTCCACTCTATTTTTGGAGCAGGCTGTTCAATGCTTTCCTGATTGATTGCGATCTTGATCAATGGCTGGCAGTGGCTGGACTTCTGTCCCAATAGTGGATCTATAGAGTGTCCCTTCCCATGCCTGCAGCCGGGGGCTGTTTCCTTCCTTCCTTCCCTGTCTGAGTCTGGAGGAGGTTCATCAATGAGGCGCAGCTCCCACCCCTCTGTCTACACCCTCCAGCCACTTCCTGACCCGGTCAATGTCCTGTCTGTCTCCTGTCACCCTCTGATCACAAAATAATGATCCCACGCTGAAAAGTTATTCTAAAAAGTCTTCTCTCCACTTGAATAGCCACATTAGCTTCTGCAAAGCCACAAGAAAATCCTAAAAAACTCATCATCTTTGCTCCAGGGCCTCTGGACATAGAGGAGTCTTCGAACCATAACAATTTTGCATTATTCTTTCTTTGTGTGTGTGATATTTTTTTGTCATTCTGAGGTCAGGCACTCCCAGGCCAAAATATGCGCGTTATCGCTCCAGCGAGTTCCGGGTCTTTACCAAGATCTCCTCCAAACTGAATGACCTCCAAAGGGAGGCGACCAGCTGGCACCAAATAAGACGCCGGAGCCATCTCCTTTCAATGAAGCTCCCTCTGGATTGTGGAGCTCCTCCCCCTCTCTCTAAGGCTGAGCCCAGCCCAACCTCTGAAGGAAACCCACTCTGCCAACTCCTAAATAAAAAAACAAGAAATATCCAAAGAAAAAAATCTGGCTGATTTGAGTTTTAAAAAATGAAGAAATCAAGTCTTAAAAGTAACAATAACCAGGATTTGCATTCTCAAATGCTGAAAAAATAGCATTCAGGGTTTCATTCCCCCTCTGGGAAAGCTCTTTGGGCATCTTTGGGATGAGGGAGGCCTGTCAAATCCAGGCTCTCCTATTTGGGATCAGACCCAGTAGAGCACTGGCTGCAGAGATCCAAAGCTGGGGGATTCAGGCCAGCCAACGACCGGGGCAGTGTGGCTGTCAGTCAGAGCGGGCGGGGGGACTGAAATATCTCCGGCTTCTGCGGGATCAAGAGGGCCGCTCTCCCCAGATTAGAGCGGAGCTGCCGGAAGCACAGATAGGGCCGAGGAGGAAAGGACATCATGTGAGACAGTGAACTCAGCTTCCAGCTCCGAGCTGCTGTTGGAGGATAAAAAACAGGCCAAGTTACATCTTACAACGACTACAGGAGGTGAACAAAACCCAGATGAGAAAACGTTTATGTGAATCGACTCAAATTGGCCTGCTGTTTGTTTGCTGTAACATTTAATGTCCGACATCAGTGATCACAGTCAGACTCTGACCAGACGCATGCAGATCAGCGCCACTCCAAACTGTGTGCGGTGGTCACTAGTGGGCCTGTGTGAGACAGAAGGGCCATGAATAAGACATGTCGATTTAAAAAATACCCAGAGTGCATGAGGGAGTTCTCTCACACACTCAAATTAAACAAGCTGTGATGAGCTCGTGGTTAGCAGCTCTTACCTAAAGCTGGACCCGATTTGATACCCCACTTTTATTTAGACTCCAGCACAATTCACTCAAATGCTTTGATGTGACTGTTTTTTTTCTTTCTTCTTTTATGAGAAAGCCGTGCACACTGATTTATGTTTCTGTCCACTTTGGCTTGTAAAAAAGAAAAAAACTGTTTATTGCAAAGCCAGAAATGACTGACAATGGATGGGATAATGAATCTGTTCTCAGTTTCATTGCAATTATTTAGAGTCCAGTAAGATTTTTTCATAGCAGTGATGGATCAGTATGTTTAAAAAATGTGTTTAACTGATATTTTTAACTCTTCCCATCCACTGAGGCTGTTATTTACAACCACTCCTGGTAGTCAAGGATAGATAGAAGATAGATGGATAGATTACAATAATGATTACTTTTTTTCTACTAACATTGTTGTTTTTTTACCTGTGGGGATTGTGCTGATAATTCACTTAATTCATGTTAAATTGCATTTATAATATTGATTTTTACACATGTAAATTATTCAAGTTCTTCTTCCACCTCTGCTGTTTGAACCCTCTGAGATTGAAAGGATTATTGTACATTTACCTCTGTTTTTCTCTTCTAATTGAGCCTGATGCAGAACAAAATGTTTTTAGCAAGACTTGAAGCTCTAAATATTTATTTACTGCAGTCAAAGGTCAAGCTGGGCTCCATTAGGAGGGTAAACACGTAGAAAAAACATGCATGTGTGGCAAAGATATTCGCCAAAGCTCCACTCACACAGGGATGCAACAGCCAGGACCAGAGAGCCAGTTTCAGACGGGAAGCTTAGAGAAAAAAAAAGTCTTTTGAGGATAGAACATACATTCCACTGTGAATTTCATTGTTAACAAACATATTCGGATTCATGATTGAGCCTCAGAGGAGAGATGAAGCTGGTAATCCCAGTAGGTTGACCTCTGACCTCACTCAGTGCTCATGAGAGTTGACAGGAGAAATGGGAGCAGGAGGAAGAGGAGGCAGAGGAAGGGGGCTGAACGGGTGAGGAGACGGAGTGTAAATTTTTAAAAGGTTTGTCAAGGACACACAAAGGTTCCCCCCAGCTTCAGTCACCTGAAAAAATACGCCCAGAGACCAAAAAGAGACGTCGAAAATCAGTCTGAGAGAGGAACTGGACAGCCTCCTCATTTGTTCAGATTCTGTACTCAGAGGAGAGGATTTAAAAGGACTATTGCATAAGTAGACACACACGCACACACACACACACACACACACACACACACACACACACTCCTCCTCCCTGGGTGGCTGTTAGCAGCGTTTCACATGTGGCGGCGCTCCCAGCCAAGCCGGCAGGGAGATTCAAGGGTCCGCCACTTACATCAGAGATCACAGTAGTGAAAAATTTATACCCGAGACACACACTGAGTGTCTGAGTGTGTGGAGAGTGTGAGTGGAACAGGCAGCGGGAGGGGGCAAGACAGTGGAGGGCCACCGAGGAAAATACATGTGCGATACATGTGTTACTGTAATGTGACAACAATGATCCAGCCTCCGGGTGTCCCCGGGTCACGATCCAGATTTATTCCCGCGGAAACCGAGCTGGATGACTTAATTCACCTGCTCATAGCTGTCGATTCATCTGTCAATAAAGGTTTTCCTCCCTCACCATCCATCCACAAACGGATCCATCTTTTTAAGCCGTCCTGATATTCAGTTATCCGTCCACTCATCTGGCATCGGTCCACTCCTGTCCATCCATCATTCACTGCATCAGGTCGTCCCCCATCAGCCATCATACATTATGCTATCTATCTGCTGTCCCTAAAACCATGACACCCATCCATAAATACCACACATCCATCCAGTTCTCTGGCACTGGTGAGCCCACATACCAGCGCACCATCATTTTAACCCTCCACCCATCCATTTGGACACCAGTCTATCAATTGAACACACATATCTACCCATTTTTCACCAATATACCTCCTTTCCTCACCTATCTTTGATAATACAAGCCCTTCGTAGATTCATTTAGGTATCTTTACATATTGGTTTACCCAATCAACATCAACAGTGTGACAGTCTATCCCCTTACCCACCATTTCAATCACACATTTTGTCACCAGTGTCCACCCACTCACTTAACCTTTACCAGTCTACTCCTTACCCATCTATTTTCCAACCAGTCCATTTAGCCATCAGTCTTGCCACCTAACCAACACAGCCCTAGTTATTCCAGTCATGTACCCATCAATCTGTTCTTTCACCAAAGTATCAATCCAAATATTTTCCCTCTTTTCCTGTATCCATCTCTGACCACCTTCACATCTATGCCATCAATCACATCTGTTACCTAGCAGCCAACTTGGTCATCCATATTTCTTCAGTCACGTTGAGTATTTTGACATTTCGAACCCTAAAGCCAATTTGCTCCACCCAGAACACACTAAACAGTAACTCCCCTTAGCTGTCCCACACCCTAAAAGCATATAAAACAAGTTTTTCTGGAAGGGGGAAGTGAGCACAGTGTTTCCCCACATGCAGACCCGTCAGATTAGATTAGGATTAGACTGGAGCAAACAGGATGTCATTCTGTGTTAATCTCCCCTAAACTCAGTTTAGCTGAACCACAGCTGACAGCTGAGGCCCATTTGGTCTAAGAGACGGCCGGCCGTTGCGGCCATTATCAACCCCACTTCTCCCTCCACGTACACACAACCGCGCGCACAGTTTGCAGAGCTTGGACGGCCAGGAAGGAACATAAAAAAGCTGGCAGCCACCTGAGAGAGTTGATCCACACAAGTGCCTCAGTCAGCAACTTCCTCTTAGCTTTTTAACCACTTTCCTCCTCTAATTCAGCTCCACGTCAGGAGTTCACAGTGTTCTACTGCAGCCATGCTTTAGAGGAAAGTTATGCCCGAGCTTTCCAGGTGTGAGGAGAACAGCTCTATTCCTACCAACCCCCTCCCCCTCTCCTCCAAATCTTTCCATCCTTCCTTTGACCCTTTTCTATCCATTCCCTCCATCACTGGTCCATCAGCGCCCAATGGCAGAGAGGTCTGGACTGATGGACGGCTGGCTCATCAGGAGGGACATGTTCAGCCTATTGAAATCTACTTATTATCAATTATTCACCGACACACCTCGCTCTCCCTTTCGCTCCTCTCACAGCGAGGCAGGTGGAGGCTGTAAGAGGTCCTCAGTGGCTTTCCAGCACACAAGCAAAGCCACAAACCCGCACAGCTATGTACACATTGTTTCAACCAAAGAGATCCTCACCATAACCCTGCTAGGAAGTTTGGACAACTTTTAGCACTAAGACCAGAAACAAGTTTCTCGATAATCCTCTTAATCTCAGAGGGTTCAAACAGTAGAGGGAGAAAAAGAATATGAATCCTTTACATGTGTAAAATCCAAAATATCAGCACAAACCATCCGGGTGGAAAAAAAAACAGTAAGAAGAATTCAAATGATCCATCTTTTATTAATCTAAACAATATTTTTATGAATGAAGTGACATGTGAGCAAACTTTATCCGGATATGTGCCTAACAGCTGTTAACTGAGTGATGAGGACTACATTTGACTGCAAACAGTAAATCCCTCAAAGTCCTAAGAGGTATGAAAGAAACCCAAAATAATTTTTCATGGTCCAGACGTGTCATCGGAAGGGAGAACTCAAGCTGAGAGACTTTTTTCCTCTTTGTGTCCATCTTTGTGTGCTTGAACTTCTGTAGATGAACAGGTCTGTAGTGGAAAGAGAAAAAACAAAATCTTCACTTCCTTAAAGCAGATGATGGAAACATCTTGCTGCTGTACTCAGAGTTTTTTGGGGATTTAAAAAAAAAAAGTTTTCACTTGCTCTTTGTATGGCACTTGAAAACGACTGGAGTGATTTGATTGTTTCTAACTTTACCAGATAGAAGATGAGCATTTAGTGGCAGTGAAATCCAGTCTTCCTTCAGAATGTGGAACTTCTGGACTCTTAGCAGTCTTTTTTATTTGCTAATTTGATTGTTTAAAATCAGCTTTTCAAATCACTGATTTCTTCTATTTTACAAACCAAAAAGGACAGAAACTGTTGTTTTTTTTGTTTGTTTTGGCTCCTTTTGCTTCTGTCTGTTGGATATTCAGACTGTGACTCTAAAAGGAAAAAATTAAACCTAACCCGGAGATAACAGCTCCAAACTTTGCTCCCCTCCCATTACATCAAAGCTGGGTGATAAAAGGATTTACAGCTCAGTCTAAACGGTCATCTTCTGTTTCCTTTCTCAGGTGCGCCAAATGTTTCCTCCTCCTTCCTTCATTTCCCACCTCTTAGCTTCCGATTAACCCTTCAAAACCCGCCCCGGTCCGCCCAAATCCAGGGCTCAGAGGAAGGCAGGCCGAAATGCATCAGGGAGCCAAGGAGGGTCAGCTGAAAGGCATGATGGGACTTATCGTGGAGCACATATGGGAATTGTGGAGGATTTGAGCGGGAGTGTAGCGGACACAGGAAGGGATCAGCCTGTGACATCATTAACCATCCACTTGGATTTCTGGGATTTCTGTAAGCCAGACAGTGACGGGCTGGAGAGGGAGAAAGAAGTTCTGCAAGATTGAGAGGCCGCGTGCACGGTTGGCTGAAGAGCCCAGACTAAGGCCGAATTTTGAAATAAAAAAAAGTGCAGTGAAGGGATTCAGGGCCTGCTTTCTTTTCGCCCCTCTTCACTTAAGTGAATCCTGAGGCAAACGCACACCCGGGCGGAGCCTGGTGGACGGGTTTGACTCCGTCAGCAGCTCTGGGTGGTTGATGGTCGGACTTTGTCGAGGTGTTGTTTTTTTCTCCCTTCGTTAGACTCGGCGTTAATTACTAATCTCACGGTCCAGCGCAGGACACTTGTGCTAACGTTAACTCTCTCGCACTAATGAGGGGGAAACCAGACAAACAGAGGGGATTTACTGCTCAACACGTGCACTATTTCATTGTTTCACACACTTCCACAGACACAAACAATCAGCACAGGAGGAGGCAGAAGCTTCCAGAGAACCCGAGCTGATATCCTGCGTAATCATCACCAACCGCATCCGGATGGAAGAGAAACCGAATCAGATGCTTTTGCTTGTTCAGGCGCACACAGCCTTTAAATGCTTTCTGTTCATTGTGTTCCTTTAAAAAAACGGCTTCAGACACACTTCACAGATGATAGAATTGTGAAACTGATATTCCAAACTCACACATAGACTTACATTTACACAAATTTTCCCTTTGTGCACAAACCAAAGCAGCAGAATGCTGAAATGCTACAGCAGCAAAAAGTGCACCCCACGCCAGATGCAGCATCACGGCCCCACAACCCCCTCTCACACACACACAAACACACTAAAACACACTAAAACACAATAAACGCTCTGCGTTCTGCACTGCCAGGGACCCTGACTTTCCCTGCATATCGTATTACTGCTAACCTAAACATTTTTCTGGCCTAAATTCAAAATCTTTGCTTCTAAAAAATCAGTGTCTGATTGGTAGATGAATGAACAATTCCCGCACATATCCTCACACCTCTTGAAATTCCACAAATACTCATCCACAAGGACGTTTTTACTTTTAAAAGGGCAAATCTTAAGAACATTAAGTGGTTTCTGATTCTATGGAGGCAGACTGGTCCTGAGTCCCAAACTTAGAACCTTCTTCTATAAGTGTGTCAATAACTCATGTTTCAGGAAAGAATCTTCCATAAAGGAAATCCAAATCGAGTTTGTTTTCTTCTTCTATTTAATCGAAAAAGGTTATTTTCTAAAAAAAAACAACCAGGAAATGGACAAAGCACCCATGTGTCATGTTTATATGTAACAACAACCGTGTAGTGAAAGGATTGCACAACCACTGATCATAGCTGCTATCTTAGATCACTCCTCTTTTAAACATCCTCCCTATCAGATGAAATCGTGGCTCGTATCAAATGGCTCGGCCCGTTGCAGTTTGACAACTTGCTGAAAGATGACGGGATCCTCCTGACCTGAAGAACCCCTGCTCTGTTTGGCATTTCTGCACGTGACAAAAGCCAGAACAACAGTTTGAAAAAGGCCAGCTGGTGGAAGCTGCAGCATCTGGAGGAGTTACAACACATTTATACTGGATCTGTCACCAATCTATTGTGCCATTTAAGCAAAAAAAGAAGCTAATAACTCACACAATGCCTCTGTTTGGCCTGTGTGTGCACAGTGTTGCTGTGCTACCCTGTTATGCACACAACTTCAAATTTCTGCCTTAAGAAGGCAAACTGAAGTTAGGATCAAAATCTGCACGTGATGCCCTTTACTGCTGTCTCAGCATGAACTTTCTGGATGTTGGACTCCCAAGTTCAGTTCTGTGTTTGACTGCTTTGCTGAGCAGGGAGTGAGTGTGGTTTTCTTGCTCCGTTTAACAAAAATCCACAATCATCTTCGTACCGAGACACTGCTTCCTCCTGAAAACGCCCCTACTGTTCCTCCTAAGACTCTCCCTCTTGACCTGAACCCTGCGCTGCCTCTTGGGGAGCGAACAATGAACGACCCCCGTGATGACCGCGCCGGTGCTGGTGGGACAGGTGGCGTCCTCCCAGGCTGTGCAGCACGAGCCTGTGTGTGTGTGTGTGTGTGTGTGTGGAACCGCTGAGGGAGGCACCTTTGGGCCCAGGTGATCCGCTCTTTACCCGCTGCTTCCGAGGCACCAGGTGATGGGTGTGTATCGATGGGCCTGGTGTGTGCTTTTGCTGAGGCGTGTGCGGATGTAGGTGTGTGTCAGGGGCAGACGCAGCATTTTAAAGCTCGTGCTTCAGCACAAACCGAGCTGTGCTGGCCAACCATCAGCGCTTTACCAGCAGCGTCCGGCCCGGGAGCTCCCTGCCTCCCCCGCCCTCCCCCTCCGCGGCCCTGCAGCCGGGCGGGGGGGATGTAGGAGAAGCTGTCAATAAGAAAAGAGGCTCAAACAAACTGCTGTTAGAGACACAAACTAACACGCCTCAGGCCAAGGCCTCCTCGCCTCTGTTGTTCTTCTTCTGTGGTCTTCAGCTTGGCTCAAAGAGCTCCTTTTATCATGCACGTCGCAGATTCCCCCCTCTTCAGCACTTTGTGCGTTTGATTACACCTGTTTGTGTGCTGCTGATGTTGTTTGCTCAGCTGCTCAGAGTGTGAGTGTGTGCGTTCTATTAAATCAACCTGCTGACAGAAGGTCTGTCCGGTTTAGATACGGAGCTCCGAGGGGCATTTCTGAACTTGAAAAGAGGTCTTCAAAGTTTGCTCTGACATAAGAGTGCACGTTTACGCTCCGGCTCAGCTCCCGCGTGCACACATGGCCGCGGTGTGTGTTTTAGCTGCAGGCGGAGCGACAGCTGCACACCCAGCTCCAATCTGGAGTTTCAGCATTCACACACACATTTCAGGGAAGGAGCCCGGATGGCGTTCTGGGCCTGTTGGGACGGATCCACGTCTTAAACAAAATAGTTTGAAGGGCTTATCCTTTCTGTAAGATTACCCCATTTATCCGCCAGTCCGTCTCACATGATGATGCTCTGTGGACATGTCCCCCAAAAGGTTTCGGGTTAGGGGACAGCATCCTCTGACCAGGCTGGTTGCTGGTTCAGACCCCATAACAGCTGAATTTTTCTACTTTTTTTTTAAATGCATTTGCCTCTTAATGAATCGGTCCCATTAAAAAGATTCAAAGGTTTTTATTGAGCAAATGTCAGCCATCACTGGGATAATAGATGCTCTATTTAAGCTGATTTTTGTATGGAAGTGGAATGCAAAAGTAGGTGATCAGGGCCACTTGGTTTGGTTTATTATCAAAGGAAGCAGAGGAGGAGACACATCTGGCTGAAGTTAGTCTGAGCTACTCCTGTTTGGTCAGACTTTACAGTATCAGTCTGCCTCGATGGACAGAATTCAGCCCATATTACCATCCCTCTGCAGATGGGCTGTGTTTGGTTTTAAACTCAGCCTGAGGAGATTAACTAAAGGAAAGACACAAAGAAAAAGGGTTTCATGGCAGACTCTCATGCACATGACTGAGAACTCTCTTCGCACCTCCGAGCTGCAGAACAATTAATTACATTTTATTCCTCGATTAGTTCAACGTGCAAAGGTTCAGTTCATGAATACCTTTATTGATGATCAGAAGACAGTCCAAACCAGATCAGAGAATCATTGACTCCATGTCTGTAATCTAACCGAAGCAGGACCGAAAGCGCTCACATGGAGCCGTAAAAGCTCCTGCTGGACGATTGGAGGAACCAAGTGTGCAAACAGAAGCTGCTGAGTGTCCCAAAAAGCATGTTGTCATGCAGGTCCGTGTGTCCTGTGACCTCAGAGGCTGCCCATGATTAGTTTTTATGAGGCCTAATGAATGCTTATTCAGTCTCTGAACAGCTCCTATTAATATTGATGAGGAGTTGGAACTGCTGACAAGCCGCCTTCTAGAAAGACTTGATTATGACCCCGTGCATGTTAACACATTAGTGCAGGGACGGTCAGGTGGGGCCTTCAGACAAAGTGGAACATCACACACACATAAGGCCGAAATCAAAACCCTCTGCTGCTGGGAGTGCTTCCACTTTAATTAGATCCAACTGCCATCACCTGATGGACACACCCAGAAATATAGAAACCAATTAAAAATGGCCTCTGATGCTCCACCGGTCAGGAATACCCAACAAATCTCAAATATAAGCTTGATAATGTTGATGTTTCATACCAAAAAATAAAGGAAAGTGGAAAACGTTTCCAGTATTTACAGCCTTTCAGAGCAATTTAGAGTTTGCATGGCCAAAAATTAAAGGTCAAATCCTTTAATATCTGGTTGGACCTCCTTCAGCTTTGACCAAACATTCAAGGATCATTAAGAATTTTCTCCCTACACATTTCTACCTGGAAGATGACAGTTCCCCACTGTCCCTCCAGTTTCCCATAATGAATTGGACTGTGTCTGCCAATGATTTGACCATTCTGAAATAAATCAACAGGCTGGTTTTTGCTTAGTTAAATCTAGGTGGTGACTTTCGTTTGAGCTAAAAGGGTCGTAGTTGCCAAGTTCTCACAAATATTGTTTGATTTGTGTGTATAAGTAAAGAAAACGTGTTTCCAAATCAAATATCAAATGCATGTATGTTGTCAAATAAAAAAGAGGAAAATCCTATTTTTAGACCTTAAATGTAGTTCATGACAGCACAATTGGAGAAAGGGCTGCAGGAGAAAACATGCAAAGATCAAGACTTCTGAAACAGAGACCAGACCAAAGATTATAATCCTACAAGCATTTCCTCTTTAAATTTGAAATGATCTTGGAGAAGGTTGATAAAGCAGTCTTTTAAAACTCTCCTAACCTTAAGGATAAGTCGTGCTTGGCCCTTAAATAAATGGATGTACTTTACAAGAGGCAGAAAATGCATTAATAATCTCAGAGTTGAGTCATCTCATTCAGGTGAGAGTGCAGCTGTCAATCATTTGCAGCACCTGGCTTTAGCCCCGCCTTCAATAATTCAGGAAAATGGACTGTAGATGGACTGTCCCCATGAGAGACCTGTGGTGCATCTCATCTAAACCCAGACTGGATGTATTAATCAGGAGCTCGCTGCTTGGTTAAAGCATCCATCAAGAAAAGCTTTTTCCCCTAAACCCACATTGGGAACAGAGGGAAGGTCTGCGGTCAGCCGCGGTTTGTGGCTCACTCCTTGTTAGAAAGACCAAGCCAATACATTTTTACTCAGAATTAAGGAGGTATCAGTAAAAGTGGAATGATAGGTGCAGAAACAGCCATTGATCTCCTGTCTGTTTGTGCCCATCTTCATCTTCCTCTGTGGTGACTAATTAATCATGTTTTAAGGTTTCTCCAGAATTCTGTGGGTTTCTTTCACCAAGATCTAAAGCCATGAATGTGGGAGATGCCCCTAAAGGCGGTGGAGAATGACACAGATAAGATCCTGAAGGACTTCCAGATCTACAGACTGATGAGCAGGAGAAGGCCAAGCAACCAGACACCGTGAAGGCCAACAAAACAAGAAGAAAAAGGCACGTTATGGGTGGTGAGTGATACAAAGAGCCAGAGAAGCCGGAAAAACACCAAGAACTTTAAACAGGGTGTAACATGGAGGGTCAGAGAAAGCTGGATCACAAACGTTTTGCATTTCAAGTGTTAAGTTGCCACTTCATCGTCTTCTTAACCACCATCAAAGGTCTAATCACTGAGATGCTTATCAAGGAAGTGATGAAAAAGGAGGCCTCCAGAAGAGATGAGAGCCAGCTGTTGGCCCCCATGCACACTCAGCCAAAGACGAGGAAAAAAACGGGAGAGGGAGCTGACAACACAAAGAGTTTGTCAGTATCTTTCATCTCATTGTGATACACAGCATTAATCAGGCCTGGCCTCTCATCTGTGAAGGGACAGGGATTTTCAAATCACACCATTTCAGACGTCTTAAAAGTATTTTATGAGGTAATGAAGCTTTGATGCTGCAGTACACATCACCATGTTAAACCATTCATAAGACACCTGCAGGTTTGTTGGAGTTCCATCTCTGGCTTCTGCAGTCCCTCCATCATAACCGTGGAGCCGATGGTCTGACAGGATGTGGAAGATGAATCTGCCTCATCATGAGCTGCTTTAGCTCCGCATCCAGGGGGGATTCCCATCCACTCCCCTCCTGACAGGTTTGATGAATCTCCACTTTCCCTGTTCTCCGGACGCAAATCCCGAGGTTTGAACCCAACGCACCACTGCTCAGTGAGAGGGAGAGGAGCATTTCATTATGGATTCAATTATTTCAGGAGAAGAAGTTTCAGATATTTTGGTTTAGTCTGATTCTGCAGCTTAAAGTGAATCTCTGCTCTGAGCTCCTTCATTCTCCTGCACAGCCTGAACCCTCTCCACCCAGCTCTGTGTCCTTTCTGTAAGGAGGCTTCAGGAATAGTTCTCCAGGCTTCTTGAAGGACATCCCAAAGCTCTTCTTTGGATGTGGGCTGCCTTTTGTTCCGTTCTCTGTCAGATGATCCACACTGCTTCAATAATGTGGAGCTCTGGCTCTTGGGAGGATTCATCCCTCCATCAGACCTGTTGCCACTGATTTTCAGTCCACTTCTTGTTTCCCTTCCTTAAGAATGGCTTCTTGACAGCCCCCCTTCATGGAGAGCATTTCTGATGAGGCTTGGACCAACAGGAGATGATCAGCTGAAGGTCCAAATGCATCTCTCAGCTCCTGTCAGGTCTTTGTTGGATTTTTCTTCTTTCTTAAGGACATCACTTTCTGATCCTCTTCATCAGCAGTAGATATTTTTTTAGGCCCAACACTTCTTCTTTTGTCCTCCACTTGTCCAGTTTCCTCAAATGTTTCAAGGACACACTGCACAGCATGCTGAGATATGACAAGTATTCATCTGAAAGCTATTTGAAAAGAATCTTGTTAATGCCTTCAAAAATCCTGTTTTCTGTCTATCAAACTGTTTTATCTTTAAGATTTTTTACACATCAGCTAAAGAAATGGTAACAACTGATGTGTCTTTTTGACAGGCCGCTGGTAACAAAGAGCACAATGATCCAATTTAAACTGCTTCTTTCCTGAGTTGCCTATTCCGTGTAGACACAACACTGGCTCATCCCTTGAGTTAGGGGCCTTTTTCTGCCTGAATGATTCATAGGACAGTGTTAAGTGGACATGAAATGAGAGAAAAAGTATAGAAATTCTAGAGAACTCTTTCCGGAACCACATTATGGAAACGGTGTTTGCACAGTGGAGTAAAAGAGTTCATGTTTGCTGTAGCTTAGACGTGTAATTAGCAGCAACAGCTGGAACACACTGATCTCTGACAGCGGCAGTTTCTATCTGGGTGAAGCTGTAGTGAGGAAAATCACAGAAACGTGGGGTGCGAGTCCAGGTCAAACCTCAGCAACACAAAGCCAGCAGGCTCCTTTACCAGCACGCCTCTCTGTTATCATTTATGTCCAGTCATGCTGGGATAGAATTAAGTTTGTAAATCTTACTGCCGATCACGCTGTTTTTCCCCAGTGCTGATAAAGAGGAAGATTCAAACGACAACATGAGGCTTGAGTTGAGCAATCCTCCGCTGAGCTTTCATATCATCAGCATTTAGGACGAGGACAGAGTTTTAACAGGGTGGAGGGAACCAGAAATATGGAAGATTATAAAAAACATATTTTTTAAAAGAACAGTAGTAAAACTGTCCGATTATGGGAAAAGCTGGATGGAGACAAAGGTTTGGAGATGTGTCAGCAAAAACTTTGAGTGACCAGTAACTCTGAGAAAGGAAGAGCTTATTTCTGTTTGAGTAAATCTACTTAATTACTTCCCCATTTAGCCAGAATCCAAGAAGTGAAAGCGTGAAGGCACATGGAAATTCATATTTTCTTCACATTCTCAAACATTTATGCAGTGTCATGTTAATTTGAGGAACAAATCTCCACCCAGTGCCGTTCTGCCGTGTCAGAGCTTTTGGGTTCGTGAAAACTTCACCTCAACGATGTGAGTGCAAACCCGCTAACAACACCTCAAACAAGCAGAAATCCCGATCGGAGAAAGAAAACAAAACTGTAATTTTTGGTTAAAAAGCAGTGGGAAAGTCTGGATTTTGTCTTCATCTCTTAATAAAGGCCATGCAAAATGTAGGTGAGATGATGCCCACAGGATCAGGAAATGTGACATTTTTTAAGACGAATCTCCTTTGGGAGTGAACTCTTTATTAGAAACACATCTCACGTGTGTATTTGTGCAAATATCCAGTTGCAAACAGCTGGTGGGGGCCATCAGTGAGCACAAACCAAAGCTGCAGACCTCAATGGGCCAAAGAACCACGGAGAGAAGAGAGGGACAAAACTCAACGCTTCCTGCTGATGGAGGAGCTTCTACCAGCAGAAAAGCTACTGTAATAAATGTTAAACTGCAGTCACTGAAGTTTTAAGAAAGTCCTCGAATGACACAACCAGAAGATGTGACAGAACCAGCAGAAGGAACCCAGAGGAATGGAAACCAGACGACTGAAGACTGGATAGTTTAAGGCTGCAGGGCCAAGAACCCGACTGTGCGCAGCCTCCCGTCTCCATAGAAACATGCGACATCATGTGAGGTGCGTTCACATCAGTCCCATCAGCCTTGAAATCAGAATGAAATCAGGCTCAAAGTCGCCAAACTGCGATGGAGCAGAGCCGGAGCAACCTGGCCCAGCTGACAGTGGGAGAAAAACCAACGTCTGGGGAGAGGGGGGCAAAACACAGAGGAGGTAAAAAAAAAACGCTTTCTGGCCCCAAACTGCCAACATCCCTCACCACAAAAAAAACAGCTCCGAATAAAAAGGCAGCATGTCTGACAAGCGGCCCCTCTCTTCCACTAACTCCTGCTCTCTGTCAGCGCGCCGTGACAGTTCCAGCTCCGCGCCTCCGCCGTGCGCCACCGGCACCGCTGAGTCTGCACTCCCGTACCGCCACCGCTCCCTCATTCTGTTTGTTTCCCCTCGCCTCCCCGCAGAGCTCCGTGTGAAACGGGCTAAATGAGGACGGAGGCTTTGTGTGCACCCCACTTTAAGTTACAAGGCAGAAGAAAAACACTCCCCGCCGCCTCCTTTGGTCTCTGAGTCTCTTTTCTCACCGTTTGCGTGAATTTAAAAGCCTCTTTCGTTCTTTCTTTCGTGCTGTCTTTCTTTCTCCCCGGCCGCGATACTCTAATTTTAGCCCAGGCAAACTTTCAGAGGCACGATGCCAACTTTCAGCTGGAACAGAAAGAGGCTTGGGCCCGGACCGCGTTTCATTCATTTACAGCCAAATCACAACAAATGCCCCCTCCAACAGGTTCATTTGTCCATTTCAGTGTTCATCAGTGTGTCAGAATCTGACTTATTCCGGACCCTTTAGACCAGAAGGTGTCCAATGCACACACAGACTCGGAAAACTGTTCCTCTGATCCAATGCCACTCCCAAACAAGAGCCAGGGAGAATCCTCCATTAGAACCAGGAACAAACCTCAACCAGAACCAGGAACAAACCACAACCAGAACCAGGAACAAACCACAACCAGAACCAGGAACAAACCACAACCAGAACCAGGAACAAACCTAAAAAAGCAGCCAGTTAAGATCAGAGGGTAAAAAACATGACCAATCTATAATTGGAACTTCCATATTGTTCAAATAAAGAATCAAATCAAAGGGAATTAGAGCATTTTCTACCCACAGATCTTTGTTAAAGTTCAGTCAGACCTCGGGAGGGTGTGGACTTTGGCCTTTCTCTTCCTGCCTGCTGCAGGTTTGTCCTGACTGTGACGGCCGGAGCCCTGAGGAGGAAGCATTGTTTGACCGGTCTCTTTGCTTTGTTGCTGCTGTGATGGAGGCTGGGAGGCGGCGTCTGAACATCTGTGTGGACAGCGTGTGTCTGCCTCCGGGTCCGGTCCCGGTGTGGGTGTCAGGCTCGGTGACACGGCGGCCGCTCCGGCCGTGCAGCTGCACGCCGTCTGCCACGCCAGCGCCTACGCGGCACTTTGCGGGTACGGCGGGTGACAGGATGCGTGATAGCAGGCGGCGTGGAGCTGGCACTCTCCTGTCACCCAGCACTGAAGGGGGGTGGATGGGGGGGGGGGGGGGGGTCGTTCCCCCTCTGAGATCTGCAGTCACTCAGAGTCTGGACTAATGTGGCTTTTTCAGTCAGAGAAAAGCCCGACTGAGCAGCGGAGAGGTCGCCCAAGCAGAAACACCCCGGGTTCTTTCAAATATCCCGAATAAGACGGGCCGCCGGGCCACATGCGGCCATCCCAAAATAACTAGGAGAGAACTACAGGGAACGCGATCCTGTTAATTGTTCTGAAGCGTCCATTTTGTCACATGTCAATCCCAGTTTCTTTTTTAAAGAGCTTAAAGACAAAAGTCCAGCCAGAAAAAAACACCGTGAACTAGTTAAAGCCAATTCTACCCACATATTTACTAAACAAACAAGAAGGTTTGAGGGGATGTTAAGAAAGAGGAGGACAACATTGAGAAGGAGGGGGAAAGAGCGAAGAAGTGTAAGAAAAGGAAGATCGAGAAGAAAAATGGGGTTGAGACTGAGAAGAGGGAGAAGGGAAAGAATTAGTCAAAAAGAGGAAAAAGAAAAGAACAAAACGAGGAAGAGCGGAAGAATCTAGAATCAAGAATATCCTCGGAAACAGACTGTACTTTTCACTTTCCAATCTTCCTCCTGGTTCCATTAAGGGTGGCAGCGTTCCTGGTTTTAATGGTGGGGTGCCGGGAGTCTGTGGTGTGGCTTCAGGCCAGGCTGAGTGGAGTAATTGATTGGCCATTGACCCTCAGCATCACTGCCTCTGACCAGCAGCCGGCCAGCTGACCCTCACAGCCACAGCAGCTCAGACCGCAGACGGATCGAGCGCGACATCGATCATTTGGAATTTTCTCAAATTTATAGTGTCGGAACCGGGGAGATGGGCTGTGTAAAGACGGGATCAGAACAGCCGGTTTGCTGGGTTCAGCTAGTCTCTGCTCCGTCTAAAAGGCTGCACAGCCTTTACTAAAGCGAGCTTCTACAGCTAAAGGCCTTAAGGCGACCGTGAGCTGCTCATTTTAAGCTTCAGGTTTGACTAAAATGATCAGTTCTGGTGAATCACGGCAGCAGGACCTGGAAGTCTGCTCCATTATCGACTGGTGTCATCCCAGAGGAAGGAGATGACTTTTAAATCTGTGTACTGTTGGATTTTAATCTCTGGTCTCACCTCTGCCTTTGTTGTGTCAGTTTTTTGTCTAGTTTGACTGAAAGCTGTCACGTTTTACTTTACGGCGCCATAAACAGGGGGAGGTTTCAATCTTTGAATATTTTTCATCTGTCTTCACGAATCAGAAAAACAAAAAATGATGGGAAAATGCACTAAATAACTAAAAATGACTTTGAGAATATATAAAAATATCATAAAAAAATATAAAACAGAAAAGATACAAAGTAATAATAACTAACAATAAGCTCATCATACACAAAGCTACTACAAAAAAATACCAAAAGTATCATTTAAAGACTGATCTAACAGAAGTTTAATCCAAATCAAGTCTGAGGGAACAGCTAGAAACTTTGTGGGACTTAATCACAAGAGAGTTAGTCAGTAAGGAGAAAATCAGAGGAAGATTAGAAGAAGACCTAAGATATGAAGTTGAAGGGTTACTATGAGAGAAAAAGGAGCATTTAGCTGCTTCACTTTGGTATTTGACACATTAATATCATCTTAAACTGATTTTTTAAAGATTTATGATTTTAAAAAAAGAAGAAATTCTTGTTTTCCAACAAATGGAATAACACATTTGTATTAGCATTTGGTTCTGAGGATAAAAAATGAGCAGAAATCTGATTTCTATTGCTGCTTTTGTAGAGAAATTGTTGAAATGTTATTCTATATTAAGGGTCATGTCCATGTATTTCCAGCCTCGGAACAGGCTAATTCTATTTCTATGGTTTCCCTGTGTGGGGGCTGATTTAAGTGTTTCCAATAAAACAAAGACAAATGACTCATATCAGCCCTAATTTGAGCAAACAAGCCGCTTTTCAGCAGCTTAAGGCGGCGATTATCCTAATGAGAAAAGAGCAGAGGCTGCCTGACTCCGCACGCTGTTCCAGCTCCTGTGTGGCTGCTTCCTCTGCAGCCCGGAGCTGGACAGGTAGTTCAGGCTCTGTTCAAACAGCTGCTCCAACCGGCCTCCGTCCTGGGAACAACACCGCCCTGGCAGCCCAGGTTGCATTAGAGCTCGGTGACTTTCTCAATCCTGGTGGAGTCTAGAATGCTGAATCACTGGCCCCCTCAGGGGCGAGGAAGTGAAACATGAAGGGAAGTGATCTGAGGGATTCAGCAGCAATTCGACCCCTCCTTCAAACGCTGACTCAGGCCTAAATGAAATGACCCTCCCCTGCCAGCAAACTACAGGTTAAAAACTGCCTCTGATGGCCGACGCGAGCCCCAAAAATCCCCCAACTGATAAATCACTCCTGAACTGAGTAAATGATAACAGTTGAGCTCTTCACAATCTGGAGGTAATTCTCCCTTTGCGACACATTTTCAAGCATTTACTTTCCACTTTCAGGTAACAAGTGTTGTGTTTTCTGTGATTCACACCCCCCCTCCTCTTCCTCCCTGTTTTAAGATCAGCACATCATCTCTCCCCCTCCCCTCGTCGCTCTCATTTGTTTGTTTGTTTGTTCTGTTCACCCGTTAGTTTATTACTGTATTTTCAGAGCACGGGACGGGGCTGGATTTGCTGTTTGGGCATATTTTCTCCTGTGATTGCATGTTTGAATTTGCCTACTCAGCATGCAGCGTGTCAGTGTGTGTGTGCGTGTGTGTGTGTGGAGCCAGTGGGGGGGGCAGGGCACCCCGCTCGTTCAGGGGTCGCAGCAGCAGCACGCCGCCATCGGTGCCAAATTGCTTTGCGGGGTGTGTCGGGCGGGCCCCCTCCCCCCACCCCGCACAGGCCCCCGGGTCACTGACTCCATCACCAGATCAGGGGTAATAATTATTAATACCCCGTGAGCGTTAACAGCACGCAGGTGATTTATCAAAAATGTCGATTACATTTTGCGCAGGGTGACAACTTTTTAAAGCTGAGCGGGTCCCGCCGCCCCCCCCCCAGAGGCCGCACGGCGCCGTCAGGCTCCCGCTAAATGAGAAATTAAAATGGAAAAGCCCTGCCTTTCAAGTTGATTTTGAAGGACAGACACTTTCAATCGATCCGGAATGATCTGAGGACAAACCCCAGAAAGCAGGAACCAGGTGAAGGTTTTGTGGTGCGTGCCCATGACCTGGGTCAGGTAAGGGCCACCGGACCCGTCCGTTAAACCTGTCACTGTCCTCTGGAGTCAAAGCTGTGACTTCAGGAAAAGTTACTTTTACCATTAGTGTTAGAAATGTGAGGAAAAAAACAGAGTTCAAACCACTACAGCATCCAGATGTTGAAAGCTCAAACTAGAGCTGACTTTTTGGAGTTGGAGCTCCAAAGTCCCAGGTGGACTTGAATGCAGCGTTACATTATCAAACAGCAAACTGTGTTTCAGAACATTTAATGGTGGAAAAGTCCTGATAAGAGGCTACAGGAGAGTTTAGGAGCTGAGGTTTCAGCCCCCCATCATTAATGCAGCATGTCATATCATAACTAAACCCGTCCTGATGGCTCCACCATGTCTGATGTAACACTGCTCCTTCAACCTCTGAGAGAGGAGTCAAAGAAGACTTTTTGGGCAAGTTTTTGTGCCATTTAGACACATTTCTGCTGCTTTCTAACAAGCCCCCGTTATCCACAGGATGCATTAACACAACCTGTACTGGCTCTATCCCTCAGATCCGGAACGCCTTCTTTAATTCACCACAACTCTGTTGAGAAATTGGCAACAAAATGTGCAACAAAAACCAATCAAAAATATTTTATTTGATATTTGATTTTTCTGCAGGCAATCCACACTCCTCATCTTTTAATGACTGCGTGGACATTTCAACCAAACCTTTTGCCTGTTTTAAGATCAAACCGTCTTAAAGTACCTTAAAATTATAAGAAAAATCCTCAGTTTAAACAACTGATGTGTTAGAAAATTACCTAAAGCAGCTTACAATAAGAACTGCACGATCAGCTGTGACCGGGGGCCCCCTTTAGAGTAAAATACACTCATTCCTTGATGGACCACAGAAAACGGGTTTATCCTGAGGAGGAAGAAGGGAAACCTTTTGAAAAACAGCCGTCTATGTGATGAGGATCTGCCGATCGGACTCTGTTGGCACCAATAGGATCTGAGGAGGGAAAACTGGTTTCAGAACCCCTGAATTCTGAATTCAGTTTTTGTTGTAAAAAAAACTAAACAAAAACAGTTTTCTACCCTTCGAAAACCGCAACTCCGACACGGCCTTTGTGTGTTTTGTGGTGCAGGTGGAACAAACGAGTGAACAGAGGAGTGAACAGCTGCGCTACGGCCTGCAAAACAACCCCGAGAAAAGAGAAAGAAAGCAGGCTGAGGCAATTATCAGGCTGACTGAAATGATGTGAATCCATCAGTGTTTGTCTGCACTCTGTTTGTGACGTGTGTGTGTGTGTGTGTAGGTATACTGTAGGTAAGCTGAGCCGAAGAGACGCTGACTGTGTTGAATCTCAGCAGCAGCAGCTCCAGACGCCAGAGCCACACCGC
>JABUIW010000023.1:10753671-10781385 GCA_013363375.1 Menidia beryllina | reverse complement strand
CCCCCCCCCCCCCAAAGTGCACGTGAGCGCGCACGCCGGGCGAGGTGACGGCTGTCACACTGCTCCACGTTTCCTCTGAGTCAGCAAAAGCAGGAGGAGGAGGAGGCTTATGGAGAGGCTGGAGGGGTGAGAGGGGTGGCACAAAGAGGAGAGATATTAAGGGAAAATTCTGATTTGAACTGAGGTGAAAGCGGAATGTTCCACCCATTAAAATATCAGCAAATTAATCCGTTTAAAGTTAGAGAGCAGAGATTAGAAGTGAACTCCAGTGCACAGGACCTCCAGATTTTAGATAGTAATAGAGCACAATAAGAGCCCAGGAGTGTGTATCAATCCAGGTCTAAAAATGCATCAATGTTCACATTTGTAGATTGTACCATTAAAATGTTTATAGGTAGAAGAGAGTGAAAACCTGCTAAAACAGACTCAGATTTGTCCTGGCAGCCTGCAGAGGAGAAAAAGAAATAGCCTACATCAAACTCTGTAAATGTAGTGTTTCTGAGGGTGAAAAACTCCATAACAGGCTGGACTGAGGGTGAGAGCAGGCAGCTACAGGGGGCTGGGCACAGCTCTGACCTCTGACCGCGCAAACGCGCGCGCTCCCCTTCAACCACGCGCTCATCCGCGGTGCGTTCGGAGGCGCGCGTGAAGCGAGCAGCGACGCTCGGGGCCTGACGGCCGAGTCCCGGCAGCCCCGGCGCGGCGTGGCGCGCGCCCCCGCCCCGCGGGCTCCCGCCCCGGGGAGGAGACCGACTCAGCCGCCGGGGAGCGCGGTTCTCAGCTGGCGGCAGGCAGGAAGCAGCGGCCGGGCTTCACTCATCCATCACCGGCCGGAGAGGCGCCCGGAGGCCCGCCGACAGATCCCGGACAGCGCCTCTGTCCACCCCCCACCCCACCTCCTCCTCCACACGCACACAGATGCTGAATATCCGGTGATCGGAGCCGCTTCTGAGCGTTCTCCCGTGGCCGCGCAGGAAGCTTCAGTCCCGGATCTGATCCGGGAGGTTTTCTCTGAAAAACTACAGAAAAAGCATCCAGAAGAAGGAGAAGCTGGGGATGAAATAGAATGTCCTAAATGTTTACCGGACAGTAATACAGCTACTAATAAAAATAACGATAATTATCATTTAAAAAACTTTTTCTTCTTCTACAAACTGTCTCTCTTATTAAGACCTTTTTCGTTTCGTTCGGAATTTGAATCCATTTTAACACCGAATAAATCATTTCAACGGCAGCTTCGGTCTTCTTATACTAATAAAAGACAAATAACTTGATAAACATTCGGTTGTTACGTCAGAAAAAATCCAGGATAATTTATCAGGTTATAATTTTGATTTCCTCATTCTCTTTTTAATATAAAAAACAGGAAAAAAAATCTGCCATGAAGCAAAGGCCTTAAATGAACGCCGCTGAATTTCTCATTTTTAAAAACGGACAGAAAGCCTGTTTTTAATTGTTTGGGGGTTTAAAAAGCTGTCGGGTGTAATGAGGACGGCGGCAGTCTGCGGGTATGGGACAGAACTTTTTATTAAACATTATGAAAACAAGATTTTCAACAACGTTCCACTTTGTAGGTTTTTCACTTGTTGACACGTCAGGACACGTTCATTGAATAAATAGAAATTATATGTACAGATATACATTTACAGCACTGTGCAGAAGTTTGTTTCAGGGGTCGCGTTTTGGTGTTGCTTTCAGGGACAATTAGCGAAACATGAGTTTTGATCAAATCCAAATAATAATTAAAGAAGTGAATTTGCCGAACGATTTAATTAAAAAGGCGTCAGGAAAAAAACGATTATTTGAACCGTTCTGGCTCGTTTAATTCAATAGATGATCGTTGCTTTTGTGCATTTTGCTTATTCGTGGTTTGTTTTTCCTCTAACACTTTCATCCAAATGCCAGATGCCATCTGCACGTCTCACCGTCCAACAGGTTGGCTGAGCACTTCTGCACAATATTGCACATATATCTACGCAGCAGAAAACCAGGGATTTCATGTTGACAGAATAACGCATCGACTCAGCTACCACCAGGCAAAAATCTCTTTCCTAACAATCAAGCGTCCTCCTGTTTAGATCGCGTTAAGACACCGGGCTGCGGAGGACTCCACAGGCCGACCCATTTCTTCCCTACGAGTATTTAAAGTTTAAAAAAGATAACTGAAAAGTCTTTGATAATCAGATTGGTGCATAGAGTTTTAGCAGCGAAAGTAGTCCATGTCCATCCAGTAAATGAGGGTCCGATTTACATCCAGGTTTTTAAGAGAGTAACAGATCAAAGGTCCTAAAAACTAAACGTTTGTCCAGTTTGATCTCTTCTTAGTGCAGAACAGGCTTTCCTTTGAGATTACACATGTTCAGTAGGAGGAGGATACCATAGACAATTTGCATGCTGTAACATACAAACATTTGTATTAAGACGTTTCGAAGAATCCAAGCAACAAAAGCTTTAAAAAGAGAGAAGGTAAAATAACACCGGTAACCGTTTTTCTCTACACATTATGTACAAGTGGAAATAAATACAGTCTAAAATCTGGCTCAGTTAATCTCTTTTTGTCGTTTTTCTTTTCTTTTTAAAACAATAGAAAAATTGATTGAAAATAGCAGTTAAAGACGCATCCAGGTTTCGCAGTTTAGCGGCTTGTTTTTGCGCCTCCCGGGGCTCTGAGGGCCGTACTGATGGAGGGAGGGGGGGGGGGGGGCGATGGGAACCATGGGTCATGCTGTCCATACATGTGGAAGGATTCCGGGGGATGAGTGTGTGTGTGTGTGTGTGTGTGGGAGGGGGGGTTACCATACATGTCCTGCATGCAGGGTTGCAGATGGGGACGGGGAGCTATTACACTTGCATTATTAAAGGTTTCTGCGTGGCGGGGCGCCTCTCCGCCACAGAAACAGTCTTAGAGAGGCGCTGCGCTGCCTCCTCCGCTGCCTCCTTCGCTTTATACACACTTTGCCTCGCGTTAAGACAAAACCATCCCCTCGCCGTAATTAAGACAGTCGCCTCGTGTGTCCTATTGGTTCAGTAAGACTCCTGATAGGAGGAGAGCCTGCGGGCTGAGTGACCCCCCTGCGGGCTGGGTGACCCCCCTGCGGGCTGAGTGATCCCCCTGCGGGCTGAGTGACCCCCTGTCCCGCCTGACAGTTCGCCGCGCGCTCACAGAAGTTTAGCCCACCCCTTGTTAAGACTTACAAATATTACGCACCAAATGTCAGGCCTATTTGATACTATGCATGAGCTCAACAGTCTTTTCTGTTCAGAGAATAACTGTAAACAAAACACAAACAGAAAAGTATAAATGAATGTCCTCAGAGTGTTTGGGGGGGTGGGGCGTGATTTGGAGTCTATGCTACAAAGTTGAGTCTCACATGAAGAACTCGGTGGTGGCCTGTTTCCCGGACGGATCTCTCGTGTTCGCGGGCCCACTGTAGGTCCGGCTGGCCAGCTTCTCGTACTTCTCCTTGTATAGATCCCGCTCCTTGACAAGGCGCGCCACGTCCTGCTTCAGCTGCTCCACCTGGTTCTGCAAGGTGCACTTCTCGGTCTCCAGCATGTGCCGCTGCTGCACGCGCTTGAAGCGGCAGGACTGCGCGTAGCCCCGGTTCTTCAGGGTGCGCCTCTTCTGCTTCAGGCGGATCACCTCCTCCTTGCTGAAGCCCCGCAGCTGCCGGTTCAGCTCCCGCACCGTCATGCTGACCAGCTGCTCGTCCGAGAACCGGTCCTCCAGGCGCGCGTGGTGGCCGTGGTGGTGGTGATGGTGGTGGTGGTGGGCCTGGTGGTGGTGGGCGGCGGAGGCCGTGGACAGGTCCTCCCCGACGTACTGCTGCCCGCGGAAGCCCTCGTAGGCCTGGTGGTGGTGGTGGTGGTGGTGCGCGTTGCCGATGAGGGCCTCCACCGCGTCCTCCGGAGTCAGGTTGAGCGCCTCCGGGTTGATGTGGTGCTGGTAGCTGGGGATCCAGTACAGGTCCTCCAGTTGGGGCTTGCCCGCGTTGCTGTGATTGTTGTTGACGCTGCTGCTGTTGTTGCTGTTGCCGCTGCTGTTGACCCCGCCGGCGAGACCTTGGTTGGGCTGCGCGCCCGGGCTCGGGGCGCAGAAGCTGGGGGAGGAAGGCACGGAGGAGCAGGGGGTGCTGATCGGGGTGGAGGAGAGGGAGCCGGACGGGAGCCGGTGGCAGTAGCGGTCGGCCTCCGGCGGCTCCTTCTTGACCTCGAACTTCATCAGGTCAAAGTCATTGACGTACTCGATGGCCAGAGGGCTGTTGGGCAGCTCTGCGCTCATGGCGAGGTCGGTGGCCATGTCAGTCCATGCGACGACTCCTGCCCTCACAGCCAAACCGACCGCGGGCAGCCCTCTCGGGTACAGATTGCAGAGAGGAATAAACGCCTGGATGGTATATATATAGGCACAAGCACACGCCCGGTGCGCGGGGCTGCTGCAGGGCCAGTGGGTGGGAGGAGAAACTTATTAAGGCTGCTCGTTCCTAAGACAGCTTCTATATATAGTGGCGTGAATATACGTATGCATGTAAATGAACTTGTACACCTGCCAGTTTGCCTCCGCTCGCTGCTCTTGTTGACAACTTATCCCAAGTCAGATGAGCGCTTTAATACCAGGAGCCCCCTGAGCGGCTGAAACTCGAGCCCGGTGAATTTGGAGACACCAACCTGTCTTGTCCTCGCTTCACCTCTGCAGCCCACTTGCCTCCCTCTGATTTACTGTCCTCGGTTCTGCTTGATCAAGGGACGCCAAAAAGATTTTGTCTCCTCCGCTCGGTGCGTTATAAATACTTTCCAAGCATCCTCCTTCGCTTTCCCACAGTTGACAACTTGAACAGAAAGTCACTGCAGCATGGCCCGGACGGAAACTTTTCTCCCGGAGTCGCGCAGAGAGGCTGGAGGCTGCAGCGGGCGTGCGTAAAGCTGTGCCAACCGAGCCGGGAATCCAGAGGCGGAATGGCAGGTTCCGGACGCAGTCAAAGTTCACACCGCTTCAAGAGAAAGCTGAACTTTCAGCTCTTACTTTGGGACAAGTTGTCCCCTGGTGTAATGGTCAGTCCGTTTGTTTGCTTCAGGCGAGGAGCCGTCCTCGCGCGCGCGTGGTCCAGCCGGGTCCTGGTGGGACCGTAAGTGTTGAATGATCGTGAGATTTTACACACGAGGTGTTAGATTCCAGTTTGTTTTGTCTCCCACTGTCTCCCTACTGTTTCTCTGGGCTAGTCGGTAAAACCACGCAGTGACACCGAGGCGCTGGAAGGCAGGGACTTATAAAGACAGCGGTCCCCCCCCCCCCCACCAACCCACCCCCGTCCCCCAGCCAGGCCCTCCCACACAGAGGTGTGACGGGCCAATGGGAGGAGATGCCGGCCGCGTATTTGCATTCTCTTACAGCGGAGTTTCAGCTGGTGGGATCGGCCGAGGAGAGCCGAGTGGAGCCGAGCGCAGAGCGGCGTCCAGGCTGAACAGGTGCAGCAGACCCCCCCTCTAGTGACCGAGCAGCCGCTACTGCACGGAGGAGCAAGCGGAGCTGCGGAGTTCTCAGAGGAAAAAAAGGTTGAGCCAGAACAGAGAAACACTGGCTTTAAACCAGGAGTCCGTGTTCCCATATCAGACCAAATAAAATGACTTTGATTTTAATTGGCGCATTTATGAATGCAACTCTGTAGAAGTTCACCCAACTACAGTTTGACCGAATGCTTTTCATCAACGTTATTAATAACGTCTCACAATTATTAATTTTATATGAATTAAAAGTTTTAGATAAGGTGATGGAGCAAGTTTCATCATTTACAAAAAATATATTTTTAAGTATACAATAATGAAATGAGAGAAATATGTTTTCCTGGGTAAACACGGGGGATTCATTTTCTTAATACAGATTATTAGCAACTCGTGGGTGTATCAGCACTTTGAGCCCTGAAAAAAGTAGACCTGCTGTTGGTAAGATTAAAGTTGGATGGTTTTATTCCAGGAAAAGACAAAGCGCTGAAATGAAAATATAAAGAAACGTGCACAAACTAGAAAGAATAAGATTGAAAAATAATCTAACGGAGATATGCCACTGCGCAGGCGCAATTCAAATGTAAAGGTCTTGCTTTGGTTGATATTAACATTACGAAATAAACCAAGATTTGTCCTTTAAAGTGTATTAAAAACGGCTTTCTATGTCCATTTATCTCCCTTAAGTTTCTCAAAGAGGCCCGAGGATGCCTCTGACACCACAAATCACCAAATCTATCAATCACTGATCGATTTAAGGCCTCGCGCCCCTCCGGGATCAATCCGCATTTCCGCGAGTCTGTGCGAGGCTCCGCGGAGACGCGCCCGCGCGTGGGTTAAGTATGACTGGAAGGTCCCGGCGGTTTTCATTCGCAATTAACCACAAATTGCATCCCGACTCATCTCCGCGGATCGAGGGATAATTAAGCCCCGCCGCCGCGCGCGTCTCCATTCTGGACACATCTGTCTCTTTTCTGCGAGGACAGGCTTTCAGGTGTGAGGGCGGAGGAGGGTTCAGCAGGATGTCGATACCCCTGATAAGTACCACGGGAGAGGGACTTAAAGCGGGACACGGGTGCAGCTGACCACCAACCCCCCTCCTCCACTCCCCCCTCAGCCGTTTCCGGGTCCCAGGGGCCCCATCCAGGCGCAGATCAGTGAGTGATAAACGTGCGGGGTAAAGTGCCTATCTGCGGGAAAAACAGGTGGCAGTAAGTTTAACTCGGTCAGATGCGAACGGGAACACCTTGCGCAGCTGCTGAGCTTCGCTTCCAGTCCGAACTGCCCATGAAATACGCGCCCCCCCCTCCGCCTCGAATCTGCTGGCAAGCATGAAAAGGAAGAGCGTGAGATGAAGGGACGGAAATCATATCGGGGTCTTTTAAGTTTAGGTGCGCTAAGTCATTAGAAGTGGGCTACTTTTTTATATCAAATAAGCAGAGCTGGTCCCCAAACGCCAAGCTAAGCAGTCTGTATTGAAATGGCACATTTAAGAAGATCTGCTGTGGTCCATTCATTGTCAGGGGAAGGGGAGTGTCTGCGGCCCAGGGCTTGAGACATAAATTTTTGAAGTCAGGGTTTTCATTGTGCCTTTGCATGCTGGAAGTTCGCTGCAAACGCAGTTCTAGCGACTTAAGCAAAATGGACATCAGCAAGGTGGAGGATCGTGTGGGGGTGTGTGTGTGGGGGCTTTGAGGCAAGGTAGCCAGCATCCAGTCTTCAGAGCCCGGCTCCAGGAGGTGGCTCAGGGTTATCTCCGGCCTGGAGCTTTTTTGTCACTTCCGTTAAGTCACTAATGCCTTTGAGGGGGAATCAGCTTTAATTGTGTGGAGATGGACACGCGGGTGCACGTACGAACACGAGCAGCCACTGCATTTAGGGGGGCCTCGCTTGTATTGACCCCACGGGTGTCCGTCAGAGAAAAAAAATCCAGAGGATTTTTAGAGCCAAAAAGGTAGAAAATGTGACACTGGGTCTGGGCTGAGAGAGAAAAAGGAGAATAGGCGTCTAAATGTGAATGAGGTGGTGCATTAAAGTACATCTCCAGCCTAATGCATTCAAATTTTCCTCCTTTTTGGTCCATTTTTGTTTAATTTGTTAATTTTAAAGATCTGAACACTTGTGAACAGTTCTGGCAAAAGTTAATCGATCACTCAGGTTCTTATGTACTTCTGATTTAAAATGTGGGTAGAGGGGTAAATATATTATGTCATTGTTTGGAAAGAAGCTAGTTAGGTCTGAACATGTTCAGAGGATGCAAAGTTTATTTGGGACTAAGCTGGAACTGTGCTCTTTTTCACTTCTCTTATTGGACTAATGTCCAGGACCTGGAGTGGGTCAGAGGTGGAAACATGTGACCTACAGGTTATGGTGTGGAATGAGGGGCACCCGTGTCACCCAACTTATTTTTCTCCACCAGATCCTAAATGCTCAGCATTACCTGCCAATTCCACAGGAAACAGATGCTCCCCTGGTATTTCCAACGGGATGAGGCTCCATCACACGATGGGGAGCTGCTCATTAGTGGGTTCCGTGTTGTATTCCCTGGTTCGGGTAGACTGGCTGTTGTGGAGCTGTGGAATCTTCTGACCTCACACCGCAGAGATTTTATCTCTGGCATCATTTCAAACAAAATTGTGTATGGTGAAAAAACATTTTTCACCCTTCCCTTTGATCCATTATGGCGGTTTTCAAGATGGCAGCCATGTTCCAGACGCAGCCTTAAAAATAAGCCTCCTCACCAATTAGCTTTTGGGTGATTCAGATATTTTTCCATTTAGTTTTGGACATTAAATGGTGTCCTGTTAGTTTTGACCCTATGCTTCATTAAACTAGGACCTTTCAGGGAAAGGGGACATTTTTTGGGGTTGATTTACACCCATGATATGAGCTCCCATTAACAGGAAGACGGGTTTTTACCAGAATAAGGCAGCCGACTCTAAAAGCAAAGTTCTAATAAAGAAGAATTACTTCGAGTGAGTTAAGCAAACCAAGAGGAATGGCAAAGAAAGGGGGTTTTTAACACATAGATCCACGCCTTCTGAAAATTGTCCAACACACACTTCCACACACACTGTGAAGGATCACAGTTGACCTTTCTTTTTGTCTCTTACAGCCTCTGTGGACAGATGATTTCTCTCCTTCTGTCTTCTCTCCATCTTGTGCGCTTTTACTAAAAATTGAAATATTGATCTTAATTAGAGTTTGCCGAGCTCAGCAGCTCGCGTTGAGGGTTTTAGACAAGAAGCAGCAGACATCTGTCTAAGGCACTTACATCTTAAGCGCAGGAGAGGAGCAACGTGGGTGAGGAGGAGGAGGAGGAAGGAAAAAAATGCCTGGTGAGAGGAGAAGAGTGATGGCTCCCTGTCTCCTGCCTTTTCTAAGAAACATGTCGAGCTCTCCATCTCTGCCCGCTGTTGTCGATACATTCGAGAGAGAAGTGAGCTGAAAAGTGACACACACACACTCACATAAACACACGCACACAACTCAATCCAGACAAAATGGATTCAAAGGGAGCGTTTATGAGCTAAAGTTTTCAAAATGCTCTCAGTCTCTGCTTCACGTCAACAGATGCCGTCCTCGAACAAAAGAAAGCACCTCTGACTGAGTTCTACATCCAAAAAGGATTTTTACTGTGTTTGAAATCCATAAGCAGTTAGAACACCAAAGGTTAAACACCTCTGAGTGTCTTACAGTAACAAAAAGAGTGCCTCAGGAGTCAGATCTGGGACCACTTCTTCTTTTCCTTTGTAACAAACAAAAGTGACCATAATGGGGCCAATGCAAAGTTCCATTTATATGCTGTATTTCACAGCTCCCATTCTAAATGCAGCCACTATTATTACAGGTCAGCAGCCTGTTTAGGATTTAAAACTGTTAGACCGAACCTGCTTGAAGTTGTTACTTTATGGGGTTCACTGATTGCATTCGCATTATGTTTTTGATGGCTCTTTTTAATTTTACCACACATTAAGTTTAATTTCAAGATTAAATCCCGTTTATCATTTGAAGCCTGGTCTCAGTGTCTACGTGTATTTAATTCTCTGTATCGCGGACTTGAAAGCAGATCACAGTCTCTTAAATAGTGCACATTTTGGCGCAGACATTGAAGGGCCTTAAGGAGTATATTGTATTATTGTATTATTATTATCCATTTTCCCACCAGGCAGCAGGATGCCAAATCCCTTCAGGATTTTGTTGGCTTTATTCTCTTTCTTTGGATTGTAGGAGCCTTGTATAAAAAATGCTCTACAGCACTAAAAGCAGAAGCATTTTCATTGCATAATCAATTAAAATGTAGCGATATCATGAAAAGAATACAATGATTCAGCATAATTTTGTTTTAGATTAAACTGAGAATGAAAACAAAGAGTAAACAAATAAACAAATAAATGCCCATAAAATACATTATAAAACTAACATGGTGTGAATTAAGCTCGCCCCCTCCCCCCCACAAAAAAAAGCACAGAAATTGTTCGTGCTGTTACACATTAGCGACTGTGTGACATAAGACCTCATTAGTTTGGTCGAATTAGCAAAAAAGAAGCCTACTGACAGAGCAGCAGGCTCTGCGTGTCTTATGTGACTTATTGTCTGATCAAAACAACAAATACAGATCTCACGTGACGTGGCTGGCTGCCGGCTCCCCGTGCCGACAGCGGGCTTCACAGCTCAGGAGGAGTCCAGCTGGGCACATCCTGCTTAGGGGGGGCTCCGAGTGTCAGGCTGCTTGTTTGCCCCTCAGTAGAACAGCGTGTTAATGTTGTAAATATGATGCTTTGCACTCAAGCACACTGTCACTTTCACACAGTGTATTAATAGTTTTATTAGTGGAGGCCCCTCCAGCATTTTCTGTGTGCAGCTCTGCAGACACAAACCGTGACGTCACGAGAAAACACCCAGCAGGAGGCCTCTGTGGAGGAGTTGTGTCTTTTTGTTGATGTATTCTGTTTTTCTGGTACTTTTGTGTTACAAATGTCATTTTGTGTGTTTTTTGTATACGTTTGTGTCTATTTGATTATTTTATGCATATTTGAGGTGATTTTGTACCTTTTTGTTCATGTATTGTTTTTCTGGTATTTTAGAGCATGATAAATGTAATTTTAGGTTATTCTGGTCATTTTGTGTTTCCGTCAGTTTTTAACCTCTCTGGTTATTTTATGTCTCTATGTGGTGGTTTCATGTTTGTTTGTAGATTGTGAATTAAAATTCTTCATAGTGTTGGATGGTCTCTGAGACAAAGGGAACGACAAAGTGTTCTCAATGTGCTCCGAATGCTTTGGAGACTATCAGAGAGCCATGTTTCCAAAATGAGCCAGGAAAGAGGCAGGAAATTAAAGTTAACTGAAGCAGATGGGACGCAACTCAAGATCTGAAGGAGCAGAGACAGAAGGAAGAGCACTCCTGATCTTCAGGCAGAGATGGATGCTTCCGGATCAGAGTTGGACAAAGTCTCCAGAATAACAGAAGCCTTAAAGGGAAGAAGCGCTGCTAAGAAAACATCCACAAACACCTGGAGGGTTGGAAGAGATGGAGGAGCCAGGACAAAGTCCATGTGGGATTCAGGAGATTCAAAGTCTGATCACACAAAAGCTTAATCCAAAGTAAGTCTGTGTGAACAGCCAGAAACTTAAAAACAAGAGAAACAGTCACCAAAACATACAGGATGAAAACCTTCTGTTGGTTTTCGGGAGTGAAAAAGCTCTAGTTTGGATCCTTCCTAACAGCTGCCTTAAAGGAACACCATGAGGCTGTGAAGTGGTCTTTTGGTGTCAGAAGGGGCTTTTTAAATGTTTAAAAAAAAAAAGCTGTTTTAACATGGTTATTTAAAATAAAAAAAGAGTCAGGAAGAAAGCACACATTGCTTCCAACTTTAACTCCAAGCATATTCTTTTTTTTTTCTGTAAATTCAAAATATATTCACAAATTTCTTACATCTTTTTTCTCCTTAAACACGGACACCATGTGAACTGGAAACATCTGCTGGACATTTGGTGGGTTTTGCTTGCTTCCAAATGCTTTTTGAAAGTAGATTTGGAGCAGAAGGAGACATGTGAGGGCTGTGCCCATCTGACATGTAGCTATGACATTAACATGCACGGCAGAGGAGAGCCGAATTCCTCGTGTGTCACCACCTTCAGGTCACGTGACCACCCTCCCAAACAGAAACAAGCGCCAGCCATAAACACCGCCACAGCACTCACAAGACATGCCAATGAGAGGCTGAGAAACACGGTCAGAGTTTAAACTTTATTCTTTTTCCTTAAAACTTTACGAAAAAAAAAAAAACCTGAGTAAAAACACTTAAACCACAACACTCAAATTTACGTATTCATCACAAATAAATTTAGAATTTCAGGCCCTGAGTGAAATCATTGAAAGGGAAGGACAGGCGGGACTGTCCAGACAAACCTGGGGCTCAGAAATCACACAGGGATGAGGTCTTTTCCCCTCCAGCGCTGCGGCCCCTCCCGCTGCTACAGCCGAGGTTTGATCTGCAGCTTCTTCTCTGAGTAGCAAACAAAAAAGTGGGGAAAAAAACAGCGAGGAATTAAATGAAAAGGGGAGATTTAGCAGAAATCAGATGACGAATCGTGCATTCGCTCATGTGTGACCGACTGTGAGTGATGACATGTGGGCAGATGAAGAAGAGGACAGGAAAACAACGGATGACGCTGCGTATGGGTGTGGGGGGCTGTCGTCTGGCAGTGATACATTACGTCTGAGCTAATTTATGCAAAGCAAAGAGGAGCTTGTTTGGCTGAGTTCCACCTTTAATGAGGCCCTGGGTGGTGTGTTGTGTTAGCGAGGTACCACAGTGTCATTAGTAATACTTAGGAGCACAAAACAGCCGGACAGTGTGTGTGTGTGTGTGTGAGGTGGGGGGGGGGTACTGAGTTACAACTGTAATTTTAAGCACATCCCAGGAAGTAAGGAGACACTCTGAGGGGGATATGAGTGTAATGTACTGAAAACACATGTCCCCGTGGGTAACACAAACAGCACAACTTCAGTTTTCTTTTTTCCTCTTTGGTAAAATGAAATTTAACTTTAGATGTCTGAGCTGTGCTTTAAATCAACATTTCTTAACTCTGGCCCTTGCATTTAAAATGGAAATGAGTTCATCAGCTGATCAATAAATCTACACCTGCTCAGAACAGCTTAACAAAAGCCCCACGACGTTTCCCCTCTAATTTGAATTGACTCCTTAATTCTACGTATGACTATTTTGACTCTGTGCCTTTAAATGTGATCAACAACCTTGTTTGTTCCAAATTTAGCTCCTTGAGTAAATGGAGGACTTACTTCTTTCTCCAGGCTTGGACTGATTGTTTCCTGCCTTTTTAAAATGACTTGGGTCAGATCTGCCTGCACAGAATCTGACCCAAATAATCTATTCAGTGTCTCGACAGACAAAATTTTTTCATAAACATTCCTGATAAGGTTAAATGTGATGAATGTTCGAGGGGGGGTTACTTCTTATTAGTCCTTTTTAAAAAATAACCTTTAAACTTTGTTGTATTCATGAGAATTAAAACACCTTTGACTCTAAATTGGACAGAAAACTAATTTATTTTCCTCAGATCATACTAAGTTAACCTAGGAAACCCGAGCTGTGCTCAGTTATGCAGTGCAGTGAGTTTAGACGCAGTCAAATGTTGCAGAGAAGAAGCACATGTTTGCACATCTAGCAGGCAGGGGCAGGTGGGGGGGGGGTCTTTCTAATCCTCTATCTGTCAAGTCTGTCCACAGAGACCTTCACTGATCCTCTGTCCAGCCCAAAAGCTAAATATCATTACCTCTGTGCTCTGGGTGTCATTACTCCTCCCCTGAGCACCATCACATTGACTCTGATTATCATTATCTGAGTGCAGCTCAACCCTGAGAATTAAAGTGATCCCACATCATTCACCATAAACAAGATCCTTCTGCAAAATATCTGCAGACAATAAGCCTCAGAGTCAGCACTTTTAAGCCCAGAAAGTCACATCAAGCCCTCTTTAGAAATGTTCTATTTCTTCACAGCCTGGATGAAAACTTAACACTCTCTGCCACCATTCCTGTCAATTAAGGCGTCCCAGTGATCACCAGCTGGGATTTCCACTGATTCCCAGCTGTAAACTGGCTTAAGACCACCCTTTGCTCCTTTTTTCCTAATCAGATGAAATGCTGACACTTCACTGTGCCACAAAGCTCTCAAATCAACCTCTATGGTTGCTGTCCTGCTGATGGAAAATTCACCAATGCATTTGAAGTATTATATAACATGCAAACTACATAGACGTTTAGCTTGTATACTGTCTTTTGAAGTGTATCCAGGGTCCCTTCACAAGTATTTGGAAGTAATGAGTAAATACCTGCAAGTAGAGTGTAATGAGCTACTGATTTTGACTTATGAAATGGCAAAGAAAAGCTCTGACCCCTACAAAAGAATAACAACCATCAGGAACTGTCAGAAAAAAATATGTTGGGTACAAACTCCAAATTTCACAGATCAAAACTCCCAAATTACACATTTCACAGTAAAAGGCCCCAAAATGGGATTATTTATCATGTGCAGTGTTGCTAAGTGTGAGAACTCTTCACCTTTGACTTGTGTTGGGTCACTTTGCGGCGTGTCCGGTGCATCTGGCTCCTCTGGAGAGCTAGAGAGGGAGATGAAGGAGGGCAAAGCCAAAGGCCCCGCAGTGGACATCCCTGGAGACGCCTGAGCGTCCTGCGGCAGGACGACAGACAGGCGGGGTCTGTTGGAGAAGACTATGAGTTACAACAGAAGTACAGCATCCATCAGGATTCCAGGCCACTTTCTTTGATGTTGGAGACGTTTTCTCCTCTCATCCAAGAGTCTTCTTCAGCTCTGAGTGCTATGATGGAGGCGGAGTGTTTGTCCTCACAGCAACACAAACTTTTCATTCAGTCTGTTGAAATGTGGCTCCAATTCCCAAGTTGACACCCCACCAACGCATTACTTGTTCATCTATTTGTGTTAACAGTCAGATATTTCCTGTAAAAAGTTATTTTAAACAGAACCTGGCTTTAAAGTGTTTCTGATTGTGAGTCCTTTGGATAAAACATCCTTTGCTGACTGGTCCATATTAGGTAAATTCTTTGTTTCATGGTCCAGAATGTCCATGTCTGTGGTGCCTGTGTCCTATTCTAAAGGAAAGCGGAGAATTTGACATCTCCACTCCAACCTGGGCTTCCTCAGAGATGTTTCCAGGCAGAAGTACTGGCAGTTTTTGGCCAATCAGATCCATCCAGTGAACAAGTGTTCAGTGGTGGGACGGACCTGCCTAATTATTTTGTTAAGAAGCTGGTTTTGAGACGTTAACAGTATCTTCTCTGTCCTGAAACCTCTGATGGTCGAGCTCAATAGTGCCCACCTCAAAGTAAAGGTGGTTCCTGTAGTGCGCCCACATTTCTGAGGGTGTTCCTCCCAGAATGCAAAAGCTTCTCAGACATCCAGGTCACAGTGATGTAGCCAACTGGACCTCTTTCTGGATCTCAGAGAGGTGAAACGTTTTCAAGACACAAGAAGGAGTTTCAAGTAAATGTGTGTATTTCTAACCTCTTCTGGGGCTCCTTGGAGCGGACTTTCTTGGCTGGGGGGGTGGTGCTGCTGCTGGCGCTCCGTTTGGCCCGCTGGCGGTGGTGTAGCTTGCAGCGGGAGCCTCGGGGGCAGGAGCCGGTCTTAGAGAAGTCCAGACACACCAGAGTGTGCTTCTTCTTACACTGAGGATTAAAACATATATCAGCTGTTGAGTCTATCCTGCCATCTGAGAAAGCTGTGAACAAAATTATGGACATTTTTCAGAAACCCAGATGAATCATTATCACCACGGCTGTCTGATCAGAAGCTGCATCATTTAGGTTTGTTGATGTCATTAGAGTAACTGAGGGGTAATAGATGGTCTGCCCTGCAATCGATAAAGCAGAAGTATTTGCCTTGTTCAACAATGCGCTGAACGCGTTTTCCTCTTATGATAGCACACAGCCTCCAACCAGCAGAGGGAAATGTGGGACTCCTGTTTGTTCAGATATGCTTCAGAAGGAAAAAAAATAATTACACTTCAGCTAGAGACAGATTTCAGCAACGTGGCACATTGCTGCAGGGTCATGCCGAGGTGCTTTGTTCTACTTTTATATGGTTTACGGTTTTTATATGGCTTTCTATACTTCTTTCTATATCATTATATTACCTACTTAACTTATTTTGCTTAGTTAGCCATTTTATCTTTGTTTTAGACATTCTTTACGATTCTTTTATTGTGGTTGCACCAGGTCAGCGTTCCATCTCATGGTTTTAGCATGCGTAGTAATGGCAAGAAAACATCCTCAAATCCTGTTCAGCTAGCATCTGATCATCACACAGAGTTCATGTGAAAAGAAAAATCTGGGAACCTTAGCTCTGAAAGGCCAACCATTGGCGGGTTAGACAAAGTGTCACTTTGTGTGTGCTGCTGAGGATTTTCCCTTTTTAATGACCTCTACAATCTTTTCTGTTCATTGAGTTTTTTGGTGGATATGTACAGACACAATACGCAGAATGATTTCCAACAAAATACAAAGAAAACACAGTGTGTTGTGCTTTCCTGCATATTTTCCTGAACATCTACATCTCTAATTTCATGCTTTAAAAAAAAAAAAATTCTGTGAAACATCTTAAACTTAACATGTTTAGGTTTGACGTAGCTCAAATCTCACTACACAGTAGGAAGGAGATCATGAAAAACAACTTAAGAGAGCATCTCCCATCAGATCAATTATTTCACGCACCACTCAGACCACAACAGTTAAAAAACCAACAGCAAAATCTCTGTTTGGGCACTAGCCATCTCTGCACCATAACTGGAAATAGTGTACTGAATCCACGCTGCATTTAAAGGAAAAAACTTCTCTCCTGATGAATGGGCTTCTTTTCTATGTGGGCAGCTGGGTTTTATATAAACTTGAGACGCCCATGTATCAGTTTTATGCAGCTTTGCCCAAGTTAACAGGCCTTTACGCTTCTCTTATAAACATAATATTGAAATATACTTAATGAGCACCTGAATCGGGGCCTCGTTACTTGAGAGATTTAATGTTTATACAAATCTGTGGAGTGAAAGTGACTGAGAGGGGTTTAAGTAAAGCCCACCACTTGTTTGTGGGTTACTACCTTTAGGAGGCTGTGTTTCTGTCACCCTATCTTTTAACGTACAAGAGGAGCAAGTGTGTCACAGTTAATGTCATTCTGGGGAGGACTGTTCATGAAAGCGTGAGCTTTCACATCCATGTTTGCAAGTGAGTGTGTATGACAGTGTAATACGGGTGTAAATTGGTAGCTTCATTCTCCACGAGATCCGATCCCTCCCACCTGTCAGAAAAGCTAATTATATTCACTCTGGAGTGCAGACTGTGAGGAGTGTGTGTGTCTTTCAGTGTGGGTGTGTGTGGAGTGGGAAGCAGATTGGTCCAGAAATAGAGTGTGTGTGTGAGTGAGTGAGTGAGTGAGTGGAGGGAGGAGAGATCGATTTTCCAGGAACATTGTGGACTCTCGGTCAACTCCCTCTGGAGCTCAGGGGCCCCGACTCCCTGCCATCAGAGCCTCTAACCCCCACGTTCCTTCGACCGTGGGTGCCAAAGCAGCCCAGGATCAACTCACTGTCAAATGTTTGCCTGGATCATTTTATAGGCTTGTGGTTTTGAAACAACATTTCTCTAAACAAGTCAGGCCTGCTGCAGGTGTCGATGATGATAGCAATATATCTGGTTCAGACGTCAATGCTGAACCCACCAGGAGCTCTGATGTCGCAATTGCTTTTGAGAAGTCAGCGATCCTGCAGAACCAGACACGAAGCTCCAAAATTCGGGTGAAAAATTCATTTATTTTTATCCAGATAAAATGTCTCACATTGCTAACAATAAGACAATTACATTTTTAAGGAGTAGTTTTAGCTTTAAAACTCGTCTTTTCAACAACAACTCAACATGAACGACAGACAGACAGCAGCAGTTAATTTCTTATTCCTTCGTCTCACTTCAGATGATTACGGTACACAAATATTACAACAATGGCACAATGCCTCAGTTAAGGAACCTTTGGCGATGTCACGTATCCCCCTGAATTACCAGTCCTCCTTTGAGACTTTCAGTTCTCCAAAACCATCTTCAGCTTTCTTTGCAAGCATGACTCTGCATTTGCTTTGAATCCAGCAAATGCAATTCAGGCTTTTTACAGTGAAATATGCCCTCAAAGATATGCTTTTTAGTACATAGTTTGAATGTTTCGTTCAAAAAGCTCAATCTTTTTCACTGCAGATCAGAGGATTTTGTCTCTTGATCTACCATCATCTTATCTTCAGTGGCACTGAAGTCAAGGTGGACTTTAACGTCCTGAAGCTGTAGAACCAGCCCCGATCATCATCTCTCTCTCACCCTGCCGATAGCTGCTATGAGCGAAACATCTCCACTTTGCTCCGCTCTTGTTCCAGAAGTCTTGAGCTTTGTAAGCCGTGAAGTAAGTGAAATCAGAGCAAGAAATGTAAAGTGTCCCAGAAATTGACTACACAGCTCAGTTTTCTCCCCTCAGCTCCATATATTCTCATTTTAATAAAAAGATGAGGATGAGTGAGGGAGAGAAAGATGGGAAATGGGAGGAAAAAGCCAAAGTGGACAGAACATCTTTATCCCACACCAAGTTAACAATTTTCCACTTGATTTAAGGAATGCTGGGATGTCTCTAGGGCCTATTAGAGAGCTCTCTGCTGGGCCAAAACCAGGAAGAGTCAGCAGATTTACCAAGAAACAGCGAGGGAGAAAAGATCCAATACAGAGGAAGAGAGGCCATCGGGAGGGGGTGGAGAGGAGTAAAATAAAAAAGGGACATGGCGTGCATTTACAACTTAGGCAGTAAGCCAACACCCATTGAGAGTGACTTACAGATGGTGGAATTTAACAAAGATAAGTCTGGGATCAAATTCACAAGAGGAAAATTTTAAGAAAATGGGGGTTCACTGCATCAGTAAACCTGCGGCTGCCATCAGATCGGCATTAGTATCTTCCTAATTCATTTAAAGACAAGACCACGTTGATGAAGGGGTGGTGCCAGCGCAGAGAGGTTATTGCTTTATGCGTAATGTTGCTGCCAAAAAGTGTCATCTGGCTTCACTTTTACTGCAGCTTTCAGCTCTTTGCCAAACAGATCTGGCAGTTGAGAATGTTAACATTTTAATAAAGTAATTCCTCAAACGATTATTCTGAATGAGGAAAAAGCGCTGAAAATGGATTGTTGCAGTATTCCATCTTTCATCACAATATTCCGTTTGGTTTTTTAAAAGATAAGTCATGAGTGTAAAGAACAGATAAACTCAGAAAAACTTGTTCTTTGTTTTTATCCTTCTATTTAAAAAACAGTTAAAAAAACTATTTTCAGAGTTAGCTGACCAACTTCACTGGATTTCACTATGTGGTTAGAGACAAAAGACTAAAGAAGTTCATGATTCTCCAAGAATGTGAGGGTGCCAAGATTGGGTATAAAAGAAGCAATTAGCACCCTCAGATCCTAGAGTTTTGAAAGAAAAAAATAATAGAAATCATTTCTTTGAACGTGCTTTCCACAAGAAGCCCCCAAAAAGCGTCTGTTGCATTTTAAAAGTGTATGAACTTTTCTGGTTATACAATGTGTACTGAAAAATGAGCACAGAGGGACAGAAGGGGGGGTCGGACAGAGACAAAGCCAGGCTGAGGTAGGATGGGAGCAAGATGGAGACGAGGAGCAGACTTAACCCCTGAGCTGCTGTCTGCCAGCTCGGCTCGGAGTGCCATCCTCAGCAGTTTTCCCATCTATAATTACTGCCTGCTATCCATCATACAGCCGGCAGAGCCTCACAGTGCAGCGCTCCGCAAACATACACACACATGCACTCAAGCAAAAACACACACCGGGGAAAATCACAGACCTAAGCACTTCAGCTAATAGAATAAATATTAATATCCCTTTTGTTTTCTATATCCTCATTTCCCTCACGCACCATTTAAATGAAGTCTGACAGTATGAAAAAGCATCTGTTTCACACCAGCAGAGAAAAAAAACAAGGCAGGAAGAGACAAAGGGAGCTAAACCCACCAAAGGGGGGGGAGGAGAGGGTGGGGGTCATGTCTTAGGAGGACATGAGGACAGCGTGTGGTGATTTGAGCATCTGGAGTCATGTGTAGGTGGCTCTGTTACCCATCAGGCCCTCAATGTGTCACTCAGAAACTACAGTTATGCCATTATGGACCGCCACCCCCTGCAGCTGTTGCTGCCTGTGTGTCACTGTTTACACGTATGTGTGTGTGTACACGGGGCATATCGCTTACCAAACTACTTGTTTACCTAAGCCTCAGTTTAACTTTAGTGGAACCTGAGACATGTTACACAATTTAACTGTGTGTTCAAATAAAGAGCACGGCTTCTGGGGAGAATTTTGAAATTAGACGACAGGGTCTGAGCAGGGAGGAATGACTGCCCCGAGCACGAGGTAAAAAAGAGAAATGAGTCTGCCATGAAGAAATAAATCATGAATTGAAAATAAAAATGTCTGTGACTTGGCGACCCGCAACAGCTAAACGACACCTTTTGAAATCCACCCCGAGCAGAAGGCAACTTTTCCAACATTTTGACCTGACGTCAAAGAAAAATGCACAAGCTTTTATGGACTTCTGCTGCTCAGCTTGTCTACATTTCCTTCTCCACTCACATCATACCCGAGTAGGATGCAGACAACAGGAGGGAGAGAGGAATCAGAGGGAAACCTTTACACGCATGCCCATCAACCTCCTGAAAAAAAGGGAAAGTCTGCGGGGTTTTTTACATTTTTTTATAAAGGTTCGGACACCTTCTGTCTGACACGAAACAGCAGATGAGGCACATGATCAGGGAAACATCTGCTGCCTCGCGACTTCCACAAACTGTCTCCATATGTGTATTTAAAAAAGGGCAAAATGATCATTTTCTATCAAACTTTTCAGACATGAATGTCAACAGTCACTTTCGTGTCTTTAATGAACAAAGCAAAAAAAATAAGCATTTTTAGAAAGGATTCTTACCCTGATCAGAAAAGTCTCTGAAGCTTTCTGCTTTTTGTGCAGCCAAAAGGTGAAAACGATTTAACGGTGTGAAAAGTTTGATGGAGAAGACTCAGTGCTGTTAACTTAACCTTCATGAGGAGATGCTTACTAGGTCAAAATGCTTCCTTTTAAACAGAGAGGATGCAGGGGACACTAATAATATATTTTTTATTTAAGCTTCATAACCTGTTCACGGCTGCTTATAAAGGGGTTATTAAATCATTTGTGTTCTGGCAGTTCCTTTTTCCTGTTGTTTTGTGTGTGCTTTTACCTTCTCTCCCTCTGGACAGTAGCCTCTGACAAAGTCCTCGCACACCTCAGCTTTGCGGGACACGTAGACATGACTGTAAGGACAGTTGCTGTTGTTACAGATTCCCTTCAGGAAGAACGAGCACACCGGCATCTGCAGACAGAGGAAGCTCAGAATGAAATGATAGACATTTTTGTGATTCTTACAAGGTGAAAATAAAATACATTTTACACTGTGTCTTTATTTGGTGAACAAAAACCAGCAGCTGGTAGAAGCTCATGATGTTTTTCCAGAGGAAAATCTTTCTACTTTGGGCCAAAGTCTGTTTCTAACTGATTCTCTGATCAACAGCCTGACAGACGTGCTGTTGAACAGATTATTTCTGCAACTGTGGGACAGCTACAGATCTGATCTCATTCCTGATTGTCAGGAGCTGAAAACAATGCTGACATTTACAGAAGAAACTGGGTTTGACTGTGTGTTTGAGACAAAATAAGGCTGTTTTTCAGACTGAATCCAAACACTTAAATGAGGAATGAAGAAGACTGGATTCACTTTTAGCTGCTTTAAGCTTTCTCTCTGCAGAATGACAGACTCCAGATAGTTTTAAATGGCCTTAAAAGATTGGCATTGCATGAACACACACCTGAATGCTATAGAGCAGTTTTAGCTTCGTAGATCATGCCATAGTTGTTCATCTGAGGTTGTTACTTTACTCTAATATCAAGGTGATTTCTAAAGAAGACAAGTTAATTTTAACCTGTTTTGATACATAAAAGAGGCTGTTCTTGTTAAAATGACCGCTGGCGGAGCGTCTGTTGAGTTCATTCTAGCTGGGAAACATCGAAACACTGAGACGAAAAGATCATATTTGAGATGTCACATGACTTCCTGAACATGAGTTACAGCTCTGAAACCACACCAATGGTCCTGTTCTGGCCCATACTGTAAGCCAGACGACCTGCCACCCAGAGCAGCTAAATGACCTTAATTGCAGTTGACAGCAGTTGAGAGAAAGTGCGTGTGTGTGTTTGTGTGTGTGTGCAGAGAGAGTTGCTGCTGGACATGCAGGGGGGAGCCAGCGCTAAATATACCTCTGAGGGGGCTCGGTAAAGAACGATGGGGGGTGCGGGGTGTGTGCGAGGGACTCCTCCATGTTGAGACGGGATCTGTTCGGCCTAATTAACTGCTACAGAAATATTTATCCAGGCTGCAGCTCCACTAGCTCTCATGATGTGTTTATGTGCAATGGGTGTGTACGGACTGGGCCGTGGGTACAGGGCGGGTGGTGTTCCCGGCTGTGACTATCCGGTTTCCAAGTATTTCTGGTAGTTGGGTGGGTGGGAGGGGAGGTTTGCAGGATTCAGGATTCAGGCTTGTCTATCCACAATAGTGCCTGGATCAAGTTTGGAGGGGTGTAGATGCATGACCTACTATGAAATAAAAGAGGAGATCCTGTGGAGGGAGGGGCCAAAGGTTTGGAGATAAGGAGAGGTGGCCTATCAAGCTGACAGCTGGGTTCTCGGCAAGTCGCACCGTGACAACCAACACAAGTGGAGCAGTGCGAGCCAGGGTGAGGCAGCGGGGCACCTGTTTGTCTCAGTTTTCCTGAGATGGGACTTCAGGCAGATTAATCAGAAAACACATCTGAACCAGGGCAGGGACAAAGAATAAGATGAGCGATTTATCTGATCTGCTGGCTGTGTTAGGATCAACCCAAAAAAAGGACCAAAAAAAGCATGATTTTAAGAAGCTGAAGTAGTGTGAAAAGTCGTTATTAATGATAATGGATCAGACCTCCAGATGACATGATAAATTTGGGATGTTTATCGACTCTTGTGTGTACGTTCTGAGCCCTCTGCTTTCCTGGAAATCCACTGCTTAGGTAGCAGCAGACAGGACAAAATAAGGTCAACAACGTTAAATTTCAAGCCCAAATGGTGGTAAACGGCAGCAATAGGAACCCTAAAGAGTCGTTCATGTTTGGAACATTGGGGGATTTGATACCTGTGCTAAACACGCTATTTTAAATAATAACCCTCTCATCCATCAGCTCACAGCAACAGGCTGTTGACCATTGGGTCAATCGGCTTTCTGGCTTACAGTCAAACCCTCTCCCTTTCCCCATCTGCCCAACCCCTCCTCTCTTCATCTCGTCCATGGAAACAGGAGTCATGCTAAGAGCTCAAATACGATCCACAGTGACCCTCATCAAAAGTGTGTCATCTTATACCTTCCCAGCCGACCAAAGTCTGGCCTCTGCCATAAAAAGCCATAAAACACTACGTTGTCCAGCATAAGTCTGTGAGCATAGGTGTGTGTTACCTTCTCTTTGGCAACTTTATGAGAGAACGGGCAGGCGCCTTCGGCCTGCTTACATGTGCCTCTGAGGAACCTGCAGATGAAAACCAGAATAAAAAAATGTAGAAGTGCAGCTGATTTAAACGCCCCCATTATGACCTGGTTTGTTTTATTTACCCACTTTTCAGTCAAAAAATATTTGTGCACTGGACGATCCACCTCTGTTCCTAAAGCACCCACATGATCTGAAAGGCCCTCAAAGGAGAAACCAAAGAGAGGACTGACCGCTTCTGACAGACCTCCTAACAGGCCTCCTAACGGGCCTCCTGGTCTGTTGCAGATGGTCCAGAATGTGTCTGTGGGTCTGGTCTTGGATCTCCCTGCAGCTGCTCGGGTCAGATAGAAATCCCAGATGCTCTCCCACAAAGTGACCCACACACACAAGGGTTACCCTTTGTCCCCCTCTCGCCCTTTTAGAAGCTAAAACCTGACCTGTAACTGTACATATCCCCCACCTTCTCTGGTCATTTTAAACCAAAACTTAATTAATTCCCCTTCTTTTTGTGAGCGGTTAGGATTTTAAAATGTCTGAAAAATCTATAGTGCATGAATATAAATGATGAAATTATTAAAACTCCATCTTCGTCAGGATTGTTTCATCAGGTGCAGCTTGAAGTTAAAAAACAAAACAAAAAAGATGTCTGTAACCTGTCACTGCTCCTTCTCCTGTTACATGAATGCCATAAATGTCTTGTGTTGTGACATCAGCTGAGTGACAACAGCATCACTGGTTTGAGATCCAAATCGCTGGCTGGATGTTAGTGTCCCCTCCTCAGGCTTTCACACATGATGCACAGAGAGGTGCATCAGACCCAGCCTGACAAATGTGAATGAGGCACCTAAATCATAAATACGACCTCCAACGGTGGAACAGGTGAGCGTAAAGCCTCACTGAACCTGCTGTGACACTTGGACAGACCAGAAACTAGTGTAATATTTCCTGCTACTGTCCGTTTTCACTGGTAAACTATAGTTTTATGTAGTTTTTAATATATTTTTTACACATTTAGGTGGATTTTTCTGCATATACTTTGTGTCTGCACCGGAAATGAAGAGCTCTCCAATCTCGGTAAAGTGACGATAAAGAACATTCTGTTCTGCTTAGGGAAGCGTCAAAGCTTGACCCACAGACCACTGTTCCTAAATGCTGCATCTTCTTTGTTGTCGTTTCTCCAACCAGAATAATTCCTTCACTTATGCATGTCTTGTCTTTGTCTTTAGCCTTTTTGTGAGTCATTTAATGGTGTTAAATGATGTGGGGAGTGGTATGAGGTGTTACCTGGTGCAGACGGCCACTTTTTCCGGGTCGTGGATGAAGGGACAGCTTGTGCCGCGGTTGCATTTGCCGAAGCGGTTGTAATACATGCAGTACTGCTTCTGCTGCTTCTTCTGACGAGCGTGTCTGATTATGGCGATGCTGCGCTGGACTGCACGGCTGGATTCAGGGGATAAAGACAAGCCACAGGTATCCACAACAAACATTAGGACTGAGGTCACTTCGGAGGACGAGCTACAGCTCGGAGACAGGTGCATGTTTCTGGGTATAGGTGTTCACCATATACTCATTTTAAAAGATTACTTCTGGCTTTACAGTACTCAGCTGACGGCGATGAAAGCCACAGAATACTGGGAGAGAGACGGGAGGATCAAATGCAAACGTCTTGGCTGGATTTGATTTCATGAAGGTGGTGTGGTGCAAAGAGAGCCTGCAGATGAGCCCCGCTGAGCTGAAGTTATCTAAAAGGTGTGGACTCTTTTCAGCCTACGGTGTCTTACGTAACCGCCCTGCCGTTTGTCTGATAACAGGAGAGGGAGGGGGGGTGGGGTACCTGGCTAAGTGGCGGCTGCTGGAGGGCCGGGTCAGGGCAGGAGACATGTGGGAGGCGTGGTGGCTATAGGACCGTCCTGAATGTGGAGGAAAGAGACAAACGACAATTAAACTCTCCCTATGGGTCAAAAGAAAGCTATTCCTATTCTAAAAAACAATATTTTCCATTTTTGGGCATAAATACATGTCCAATTCACAAAAATGGTGTTCCTTTAACCACTTTTAACAACAAACATGTAATCAGAGGGTACATTTAATTAGTATCTACTTTTACAAATGGTTTGCCATTGTAACATTGTAGTAACATTTCACAGTTTACATCTGTTAGGATGTAAACACTGGACGCACATATGTCCAGTGTTTACGTCCTAACAGATGTGAACTGGGAAATGTTACTACAATGTTACAAGTGGTTCTACGTGATAAAAAACGACTTTAATACACATTCAAAACAGGCAATAATAAACTCTGTTTTAAGGTTCATCTTAAGCAAAGCATTTCAAACACACTGTTTCATCTACTGAGGACACTTGTGACATGAGCGTGTGTACTAAGATGCACAAAGAACTTGATCTGTGAGCAGTTATTTATACTGTGGTAGTTTGACATATTGGTGCCAAGGCAAAACGTGACGTCCAGCTCAGTGTGAGGACATCATAAATACTGTGCACCCGCTGCACTCCACAAACACTGAGAAAGGCTGGACGTTACAAGAGGAGTGTACAAGGGGGACAGGCAGGCCAGAGGGCTGTTGGTCCTATCCAGGCCTCCAAATATGGAACTTAGATGGCTCTGCTGGGATTTTAGCAGAGCAGCGTGACAGTCCGGTGGCTCTGACCCAAGAACAAATGTGACGCCTGCTACGTTCGGATGTGAAATTACAACTCCGGCTGGACGGACACCTGATGCACGTTCCTGGAGGAGGCAGCAAGCGCTATGAGGGCCTGTGTTGGGATGCTGGTCACGAGCTCAACAGGCGGCAGCGCTTCAATTTCGGCTGCAGCCTCAGAATGTGTAAAAGAGAGTAAGAGAAGTGTGAAGGAGGTCGCGGTAGATCCAGGCTTTAATCTGCACCAACCACTTGTGCAGGCCACCCCCCTCGCCTCCCTGACAGATGACAACTTTATTATTTCAGATGGCAAATCCAGCCCGCTCCCCTAAGTATATCAGAGGGCATGTGGATGGAGCTCCAGCCACAAACATGAATAAACACTCCTGCATCACCTCAGGCCTCCCCAGCTCAGGGTGTCAAACTTCACAGGCCTGTCACTGTAATACCAAGTGAAATGTGTCCAAAGCACTGAGTGAAGAGAGCTGTTAAACTAAAAATGCGAGCATGAACCGGCCGGTCGGAGTTGTGCTCCGGTTCACTTCCTCTCGTCTTGGGTTACTTGTTATTAACATTTTTAGCAAAATGTTTTCAAAAAAGAATAATTGCCAAAAAAATCCACACTTTACAGTGTCTACAAACACAGTTTAGGATGCCTGTAAGTTCTAAACTTTAACAGACCTTTAATAACCTTTGTAATCTCTAGAAGTGGACATAAAACTGTGTTATTCCACCAGGTATTTTATTTTGTGCGTCTAACAGAACCTGTGGATGCAGCTGTAATTCTACAAACCACTTGTGAAATACTATTTCTGTGCATTGTCTGCAGGACTAAAATATCTTCTTGCATCATAATCCAAAAGAACTTAAGGCTTTGGTGAAAATCCTGAACAACTAAACCTTTGATTCCTCCATTTCGTCTACGTAACTGGCTTGGTGGTTCCGTGGACCTCTATGCTGTCACGTAGGACTACGAGGGCGCATCAGTCCGGGCATCGAAAGGCAACGTTTGGGCATTTAATCCACTTCATTTGCTACTCTCTGTCATGTGGTTGAGTGCGTATCTTCATCGGGTAGAGATCATGTGGTCATAATCGTACATGTCTGATGTGCTGTGATTTGGAACCAAACGGTGGTACCTGTCCGGTTGATAGACATGCTGCTGGTCACAGTGCGGGACAGCTTGTTGGCAGAGACCCGGTACAGGGAGCCACGGATCCAGCGCATCCCACTTCCCGTCCAGCGCTGAGCGGGTGACTGACGCCTGTCAGGAGGAGCCCTGAGGCGGCTCTGGAGGAAAGTCCTGAAAGAAAGAGGGATGAAAAAGGAGGGCCCATGAGAACAGGTGTGGAAATCAGAGAGAGGATGTGAGGCTTCATTCAGTAAACTGTGTGAATGCTCAGTCAGGCTGGGAGTTAGAATATTATCAGCTCATCTCTCTTTTTAATTCCACCCCTCTTTTGCCCATCTTCCCTGCAGCGCCTCTACTACATCTCCCCTCTTCACTTTATGTTTCCCATCCTGTAGTCACCCCCTCCCCCCAGCTCTTCCTCCCATGTCACAGCACTCTGTTAAATTGCTCCTCTAATGGAAAGGACGGCAGTGTGGAAATGGAGAGAATTGAAAAGAGGAGAGGAGGAAATCAATGAGATAATAGGCAGGGCAGGGGGCCAGAGCAGTGAGGTTGGCCCCAACGCTGGAGTGTAGAGACCACACACACACACACACACTCGTTCTACAGTATGTACATTACACACAATCACAGGTCTCTACACACACTCTCCATTCAGGAGTCACTCAGTAGACCTGTGTGTGTGTGTGTGTGTGTGTGTGTGTGTGTGTGTGTGTGTGTGT
>JABUIW010000023.1:10690125-10753661 GCA_013363375.1 Menidia beryllina | reverse complement strand
GTGTGTGTGTGTGTGTGTGTGTGTGTGTGTGTGTGTGTGTGTGTGTGGGGCGGCTGCACGTGCGAGGCGCTGCTGGCTGGCGGTGGGGCGGTGCAGGGGTTATGGCGATAAATTGCGCTGTCCTGTCACTTCTATTTGGGCGGATTGGGGCTGGTGTGCAGGGCGCCGCTGGAGGTAATTTGCTGCTGTATTTCAGATGGGCTGGAAATGGGTTTAGAGCGAGAGTTCATGCCTCCCATTACGGAGAAGAGAGAGGGTTACCCCGAACGAACGCTGCGCGCAACACAACTGACACGGGCGCTTGACACGTGGGAAAGCTGCTGCACTGCTGCAAACAGGAGAGAACCCAGCAGACATCAGACGCCCGCCATAATTCAGCCGCGCAGACGCGCCGTTTCACAGATACAAGATGGGTGGCTGCCCTACACAGGCCAACGGCAGCCAGGGGAGCTGTAACGGGGCTAATGTGGCTCTCACTGCCACCCAGGGAGGCTTAAACACGGACCGGGTGGCCCGCAGAGCCAAAATGGAGGTTAATGGGGATATGACATGGGCAGTTAACACAGACTGCAGTTAACCCTGACACGAGCTGCAGTCAGCAGGGGGTGAGCGTGGACGGCAGGGCCCTGCTGGCCCTTCATCATTTCTCCAAAAAGTCACACAGACAGAAACATGCACCGCTTCTAAAAGATGCCCATTGTCCCACCAATTCACATTAGCAGCTCCACATGCTGCTCCAGCTTAGGACAGAATACAAGCTGCTTTTCCAGCTTCTTGGCCAGCTATCCTCTAATGTGTTTAATGAGTTCCACCCATGATTCCCTGTGAGTTTCATGGCGATGCACAGCTCGGTGGAGGCATGCCAGCTGCAGAAAACAGACTTGGATCGGCAGCTCACATGTAAAATGCTGGTTACGTTTCTCTGAAGCGCACTGACAGCCGGAAATAAACACAGCATCATGGTTAACCAGGGAGTATGCCACAAATGCCAGTTATTCATATTCAGTTACTTTAAAGATCATTGGTGAAAAGTGGTTCACGTGAAATGATTTTCTGAAAGAAAGCTGCTGCATCTGATCTAAATCAGTTCCGACATGGTGAATAAAACCGGTCCACATCAATCCAACACAGGCTTCCATGTTTAAGTACCATGAGAGGGAAATGTTGAGCCAAGTTGCATATCTAAATGTATGATGTGATGTTTAAAGTGGAGCTTCTTCTTAAAGCCCACTTCTTCTCATGGTGTTTCAAATCATTTCACAAAGAATATCCACACAAAAAAAAATTAACGGTAATTTTGTGTCAACACAGAAAAGAAAAGCTAAAAAATATAAAATTACCAAAATTACTGCTAAAAATGATAAACCAATGTTTTATAGATCAAAACAAATTGGACTAAAGCCAAAATAGAGCCGAAGGTATTCCTTTCAGTTATTTAAGAGGAATTTAAACCATCCCAAAGTTCCCCCAGTAGGTCATAAATTGAACGAAACAATGAACCAAAAAGTGGACATTTTCTGTGCAAAGATTGGTGCTACAGGAGTGAATAAGAGCAAACTTGCAGAAGTGTCTGCACAGTTTGAGCTCTGTATTATCAAGAAGCCATTCTTAAGGAAGGGAAACGGGGAGAAAAGGCTGAGCTCTGCCCAGTGACGCAAGAAGTGGACTGAAAATGAGTGGCAACAGGTCTGATGGAGGGATGAATCCTCCCCAGAGCCGGAGCTCCACATTATTGAAGCAGTGTGGATAATCTGACAGAGAACGTAACAAAACGGAACAGCCCACATCCAAAGAAGAGCTTTGGGATGTCCTTCAAGAAGCCTGGAGAACTATTCCTGAAGACTCCTTAAAGAAAGGACACAGAGCTGGTGGGAGAGGGTTCAGGCTGTGCTGGAGAATATAAAATACATCCCACAAAGACACGAGGTGCTGGTTTAGGACTTTTAGCCATTCAAAAACTCTATTTTGGACATATGGAGCTCAGTTGAGTTTTCTTTAAAAATAAGAAAACAGGTCTCTAGTCATGGAGAACCCTCTCCCAGAATGTCCTGCTCTTCCCCAGTTTTAGCCACTTGGAGCTCAGCAGGTGATTTACAGCCTGGTGGCAGTTTGAAAGGGAGGGGGGTATCTGCTGCAGTATTTTAGGCCCCGTCACCAGAAAATAGATATAATCTCAACATTAACTCCATTAATAGTATCAGGAGTTGAATTAAGAAAGCCGTAAAGCATGCACTCTGGAGGATAAATTACAGCCCAGGCCTCTCTCCATCTCTCTCATACCCTCCCCATTCAAACCCCAGAGCCGCTCTTTAATTTCCTCCAGCCCCCTGTTTGCTCTGCTGCTCCTTTCCCTTCTTCTGTCTGATAAAATTCCCTGTCGCCCTCTTCCTCTTCCCTCCATTGCTCCCTGCTTTGTTTATGGCATAAACGTTGAGCCCCAACTTGGCGACACGGTCCAATCCCAAATAACTCTACTATCCCACAGTGTGTATATGCTGCATATCTCTGCATACACACACACACACACACTTGGTCTGGGCGCTCATCTTCTTTAGTGCTTCAGTATTGATCAGCTCAGGATGTAAGAGACGAGGCAATAAAGTGAAGCAGCGCTCCTTCTTCTTCACTTCTCTCCTCCTTTTCCCGCATTCACCCCCCCCCCCCGTTGCCCCCCTCTTCATTCATCTGCTCGTTACTTATCACATTAGTCGTGTGTTAAAAGTTGGGTTTGGCACCCCGGTGATGGCGGGCCGCCTCAGAACCCGCCAGGTGACCGTTTCTGCTGCGCTCTGTTTCAAGGGTAACTGTTTCCCGATATGAGCCGACTAATGCTTTGGTTGCACACAAATGGACGAGGGCAGCATTATTCTGCGAGCATCCAAATTCTTCCCTGTCACTAAAACAAAAGTCGGATCGTTCATCAACCCTCCGGTAGTGCTGAATCGTTCTCTCCTTTAACTGTGCGTCGCATGGTCAGAGGAGCACACACACTCAAAGCCGTCTCAGGGGAGCTCCTTCGCGCCCTTGTTCTATCCTCTTTCCTCCTCTTTCCCCCATATTTTTCCCCTGATTATTTATGATGAGTTCAAGTTTTTTCCCCTCTGACCTCCAAACACCTTGTGTTTTGGGAACATAAATTAACAACTATCCTGGCCACAAACACCACATCAGCTGAATGTTTCGTTTTCACTTCAAAGTCTTCCATGGAGCCACAATTTGACCGTTTTAGGTTTTAGCATATCTAACTAGTTTTCGGAGGCTCTTCTTTCCTCATAAAATGAGGTCATCACATCTGTAATTACAGCTGGTTTCACTTTATCATCTGCACAATAATCACATCTTATTAAGATCCTGGTTTTCAGGTTTTGGCCAAAACTATAAGAAATTTGGCGGATCATTTGTCAGAAAAACAGGTAATCATCTTCATTGTTACTAAAAATAACAGTTAGTCAAATAACAAAGTGAACCACATAAGTGCTCCTTTTTCTTACATAATAACCCTTATATCTTTGGTCTTGATAACTGCTTCCATTATTCCTCTGATTGTGCTTCTCTCCTTTGTGACAGATTTTCTTCTAATTAAGTCCCACAGAGTTTCTGGCTGTTCACACAGACTTCCTTTGGATGAAACTTTTGTGTGATCAGTCTTTGAATCTGAATCCCACATGGACTTTTTCCTGGCTCCTCCATCTCTTCCAGTTCTCCAGGTGTTTGTGGATGTTTGCAGGTCTCAGTAATGGCTTCTTAGCAGCTCTTCCTCCCTTTAAGTCTTCTTCCATCAGAGGTCTGCTTCTGCTCATTCTGGAGTCTTTCTGATCTAGAAGCATTCATCTCTGCCTCAAGATCAGCAGCGATTTTCCTTCTGTCACATAAAATTCATGTTCCAAACTTGGAAAACATGTGCATACTTTCACTCTTGAGGGTAGATGATTGTTTCAGTATGTTTTAACGAGCAGGGAATGATGAGCAGGCACAGAGAAAGGAGGGCGGGGGCCAGGGGGCGTGATAGGCCGAAGATGAAGAGCAGCGCTAGGTAGTTAAAAGCACACAACATGAGCTTCTGCTCCACCGATCGCCTCAAACTGATCAAAGTGCTGCTGGTTCCTGGAGTTTAGCAAACAGATAAGCAGACAGATGAGAGGGGTCTGTGAGTGGTGGGGTGGGGGGCCTGTCCCAGGGGACCTGACCTGTCCCCCTCCCTCCCTATCTCTGTCCTCACTTGTACACACATGGTGATATTTCACAGGATGTCAAGGGGCTCAAATTGAAAATCCCTTGATGAATCAATATTTACTGCAGCAGCTAAATGAATAGTAATAAGTCACCAGAGGCTGAGCCCAGCCCAACCAGGCCCCCTCTGTCTCACCAAATCTGGATTACACAAATGAACCCCACCCCTCAGAAAAATGCTAAAAAAGCACCAAAACAAAAAACACTTCAAACTACATACGGTTCAGCTAAAGACATTTGGTAAAAATGGTAGCTGGAGAAATGTTCGGGCTCAGTCCTCCTCTGAGACACGGTTTCTGGAGGATTGAGCAAAACTACAAGGCCAGATTCATCCGAACAAACTCTGAAATATGAAAACTAATTTCTCATTAATTTACAGGACTCACACTGGATTCACGAATCAGTGGCTGGCGATGAACTTTCAGATTTTTACAAAAGCAGCCTGCAAAAACTCCTTTCGGGGGTTCAGTTTCACATTTTATACATTTTATTACACTAATTCAGGATATTTGGGTTCCTGGGATGTTTTAAACGGAATTTAATGGTGTTGGATTCTGTACTAAAGACAAAAAAACAAGGACAAGACCAATGATGGCATTAAAGGGGAGGACCACCCACTCGCCCCTCTTTGGAGCAGAGCTGGGTTTGATGCTCTCCCCGCTGGGGTAAATTAATGGGAGGAGCACGCTGGTGTAAATGGTTTATTCTCTGGGTTATCTACTGTGTAAAAATGAGCACCATAAATTCCCAGCCTCTTCCACTCATGCTACACATGACGGCGACATAAACGACAGGCCGCTGCTCCTCATTGAATGATGTTAACCACCAAGTGTGAGCGTGTGTGTTGTGTGTGTGTGTTGCGTGAGTGTGTGTGTCACCTGGCAGACTGGATTCTCTTTGCTCGCCAGGACAGGGCCGGGTTATACGGGAGGGCGTGCCCGGTGCCGGGACTCAGGCGGGCCACCATTTTGTAGCGTGTTCTGAAAACCCGTCGGGAGGCGGGGCTACGCTGGGGGGTAGAGGCGGAGCCTGTGAAAGGAAAGAGAGGAGCAGATGAGTGACAAAAAATTCTGCAAAAGTGGCCACACAAAAGCACCCGCCGTGTGAACAAACGCACACACAGACACACTCGTCTGAGGCCTCTGGCAGGTGTGCTCTTTAATAAGCTTCACATATAAAAATGAGAGGGAATAACAGAGGCAGAATTTTTATGAGTCTAATAAATCATGTGCTCTGTCTCCTTCTGCGCTGCCTTCATCCCTCCTGCCCGGCCTGCCTCCTTCCTTCTCACTTTAAGTCTCATTCGTTATATCATTTTACAAATCCATCAGAGAAGAGGCGCGAGGAAGGGGGGTCCCAATAGAAGGGGGACTAAGTGTTTTTATTTATTTATTTGTCTGAGTATCCATCATGTTGTTTTATGATGGCCCGGGCGCAGAATCTGCATCAAAGATCGCTGGAGCTTCTGTTCTCATCAGATCAAACACCTCATTGGCCAACGCGTTTTCTGGAGCCTGAGATTTAAAGTTACAGCAGAAAGCAGGGAAAGTTTGGTTTCTGACCATTTGTCTCCCTTTTAGACATATCAGTAAATTCAAACTTTTTTACAGTGTGAAAAAGGTCAGAGGTCTGAAACTTAATACAAACTGACAGCCATATTGCCGCCATATTGGAAAAGCCGCCATATTGGATGAAAGGTGAGTTTTTTCCAATGGGAAGGTGGTCATGTAGCATACCAAGAAGAAGAGCATAATGCATAACAGAAAATATTGTTGTTGATTAACATGCTTGAAACATTAAGAACGTTGCTGTCATGAAATCAGGATCTGTTGAGGACAACACAAAGATTCACCCAGATGGGCATTTTCAGGCTAAAAACTGTGAACAAAATAGCACAAACAGCACATAGAAAAAAAACAAGCATAGGAGTTTGCTTGGGATATCAGTAGAACTTTTACCACTATGGACAGAAAAAGGATTCAACATCTGGGACTGTTTGCCACCTGCTTGCTTATGAAAAGGTAAAACCCTCCTCTGCTTAGACGTGACGCCACATGAATCAGCTACTCAGGACATTCTTGTGAATTATTCCACTCCCCAAAAAGCTGTCATCTCCAGCTCTCTGTTCCTGCCTCCTGCAGCATTCTCTGCAGTGGTCAGTGACAGCACTCCGTCTTCCTAATGAGCACAGAAACGTCAGGGTGGAAGAGAGAGAGGACGATAACAAATGAGCTTATGGATGGCTCAGGGGCTCATTTCCAGCCTATTCTCAGGATTGCTGCCATTTTAATTAGCATCCAACAGCCAAACTCGACCATAACACGATGATTCGGTTTCCACTTCCACACCTTCCAACTCCCCCCAGATGTGGTTTCATTTGTGAGCTCCGGATCAACTGGAAAATTAATCTCAGGTGACAAACCACTGAGAGGTGGGGAGCTGCCGAGCTCGGCCCACAAACGTGCGTCCGAGGTCCCAAAATGTGTGAAATTGTTACTCAACCGAACCCTGTTTATGCTGTCAGGCCCCTCCATACAACTAACCCTTTGCCGTCCTTTTTTGTTTCACATTTAATTAATAGATTTCAGAGACGTATTGCAGCATCATGTAGTCAAAGATTTGTTGTGAGAAAACTGTTAAATAGAAGTGCGTTTCCGACCAGGTTTTAATTAAGTATCTTGAAATGGTTGATGATAGCTTAGACATGACGAATGATAAGACAGCTAGTCTGCATAGTTGGTGTCTTCTATGTTGAATGGAATACTCAGTTATAGCGTCTATTGCTGCATTTGGACCTCAGGCACATATACAGAGACCAGAGGCTGAACAAAGGAATAGTAATACCCTGAACCTTCCTGATAGGGCTTGCAGAGGTAAATATATAGCTTTCTGTCTCAGTTTTAAAATAAAATATTTTAACTTCGACTCAGTTTGGGAACTCAGGGTTGAATGAAGACGCAGAAGTCAGACTGTGACATGAAAGCAATAAGAGGAACCAAACACAAAACCGATTGTTTCTCAGTGGTTGCGCTCCGGGTTCTGAGAGCTGCAGATCCAAAAGCATCTTAGAAGACCTCAGAGATTGGCCCAAAGGGTTCAGAAGAAGGCAGATATCCTGGACTGCTGCACTGCCTCGCTTGTGTTAGCGATGCCAGCCTCCTTTTCAAAACAACTTAGCATTGAATTGCACATTATTGTCTTCCAGAGATTAAAGAGCACATTATCGGGGCTACAATATGTAGTTATTACCTTAGTATTATAGATTTGGGTCATGTGTTAGCTTAAAGAAGAAAAGAGAGATGAGATGGTGGGGAGGATGGTGGGGGTGGGGGTTTGTACACGATTAGTTCCCTGGCTCGTAGTCACTTTTTCTCCCACAATCCATCCGTACTGCCGTCACAGCTCTTTGGGCGTCCTGGCAGATGACAAATAGGGCTTGTCAAAGGTGCTGCCATGATTCCCGCCCAGCAACCTTGTACAACCCCCCCCCCCCCCCCCCTCCCCCCTTTCTCATCCACATCCCTAAACTGCACCTCAATCTGCTCCTGAAACCTTGTTGCACACACGGTGGGGCCTGTCGTGCCCCGGACGCCGTCACACAGCTGTTGGCCCCTGGCCGCAGTTAAATGACACCAACAGTGAGCTGTGGTGTTTGTCTTTCTATGTGTGTGTGTGTGTGTGTGTGTGTGTGTGTGAGAGCAGGGATGGATGGACGGCGGTGCGCTGATTGTAAACCTCTGCAGGTTGTGTTGGTTGAGTGGCTCTGGGAGCAATGGGGTCTCAATCTTCCTCTACAGGACCATGACCAATGAGCATGTGAACACGTATGCGCGCACACACAAACACACTAACTCACACAAACACCTGGAGTCTCAATCTTCTCTTAATAGACCTTTGACAGTGGCCTGCCTGGCGAGTGGCGCCCTGCACTGTGAAGACACCATTTGCAGACGCATGCAGCTGGCGTGCCGTCCATCCATCTCCCCCTGACTCCCCGCTCTGAATCCACAGATAATCTACTCCCGCCGCCTCCCGATGCACTCATCGCTCCTCCTGCGAGGAGGCTGCCGCCCCGTCTCAGAGCCCCATTAAAGGGCTGGTTCAACACGTTTCCCTACTTATTCCACACAGAAAAACGCACAGATTTGACTGTGACGGCGTCTGCTGTGCAGGGATGAACCCTGCTGTTTGCCCCCCCCCCCCCCCCCCCCCGAATGATTCGGGATCTGCTCAGCTCTGCTCATATAAAGCCCATTTGTCCTACTTCACATACTGTGAAAAGACCAGAAAAGGTTCTCCAGGTTGCTGGTTCCTGGAACTGATGGCCATGTTAGGATACCAGAAGGCTTATTGGGGGAAAAACAGACACCAGAGTGCCTTACTGAGAATTTATGATGAACAGTGCAAACTAAAGATGTAGTGACATCCCATTAGAAAAACCTTCTTCACTTCAATATTAAACAAAAATGGTCCAAGTTGTCAGAGGTCATGATGCAGATTTGGCTGCTTTGATGCCTGCTGCGACATGCAGAAGATGTCAAATAGAGGACTACTTCCTATCTAAAATAAAAACATAGGAATTAGAATATTTAAAAAAAAGAATACGTTTGTTGTCATCATCTGAAAAACTGAAGTAATCAGAAGGGAAAAAAGGCTTGTGTGGCGTCTGTAAATCGAGGAGAGGAACAAAACCTCACATATACTGAATGATCCATGATAAAAAGGCATCAAATGGGACCACGATGTTAGCATGGTTTCAGTTTTCTTATTCTTATTCATAGGAACAAACTGAAATGCGCATAGGAGAAGCATCACCTGAAACAGAGAGCTGCTTCCCACTATGGTCTGTGAGCCCTGGGTGACAAATCATCCACTAACTCTGGTTAATGTCTCAACTCTCCAGGTGAGCTGGACTAAAGAATATGTACTATACGTTCAGGTACATTTTGAATTTAACGAGGAACAGCGCCTGTTCCCTGTTCCCCTTAATGACCAGAAACATGGCAATAAGAAGTGAAATGTATGTTGATTTTATGGGTAAAATATGCTGATTGTCGTCCTCCATTTTCCTCCCTTACAGCAGTTTTGTGGACACGAGAACCTGAATAACTCAAATAAAACCAGAACCAATCAGCCAACTGAAGTTTTCAAAACAAAATGAAGTTTGGTGTCTGATCTCCTCTGTGAGGCTGACTGAGAAATCCACTCCAAAGCCATGACAGGTCGCCGGTGCGGATCCGACTATAACATAAAGAGGCAGACGGAGGATTCAGGGGTGGATCCGGACTAAATGACGGAGCGTCATCTCAGTGGCGTGGAGGAAAGTTCTCCTAGGTGCTCCATCTCTTTATCCTCAGCCCTCTAACTGGGGCCGCTGACAGGCCACAGCACTGAACCCACAATCCTCCATCCTCTTACCGATCCCCAGACGTCTGTCTCTCCATACCTGATGGCTAATTCCAGGCAACAGCAGCCTCCGTCTGCTCCCTCCCTGGGATGTGCCGATGGATAATAAATCTTATTATTGACAGGGCCTGTTCCCCTGCCATCCCATGTTCCAGTCCCCTGGGGCTCATCCTCTGACTCCCACAGCTCCAGCACTCCCCCAGAAGACAGAGGTGCCATGCTAACATCAGATTTAACAAGGGAGTTACCACAATTTAATAACCCTATGGGAGCCAGCCTGGTGATGATAACATGATCCCTGCATGCCTGACACTCAGGGAGACTTTCTGACAGACTACCCCGGAGATGCCAACAGGGTTTGATGCCTCATCCTGCCAACACTTTTAAAAAAACTGCATCCCGTACTCGTGTGCATGTGCTGCTTGAAAAGGCTAAAGGAAACGCTCCACTCCATCTCTGAGCCCTGTTTTTTACACGATGGTAGACTCAGTTGGTCCACCGCTGTCTGTCAACCACATCGGAGCATTTCACTCTCACAGATGTCTTCTTTCAAAACTGGTTGTTGGAGGTTTTCTTTCATTAAAAACACCTCCAACAAGCTGCTAGGCGTGGGGGCCGGCCCCTCAATGACTTCATGGATTACAGACTATCTGACTGCCACACCACAGAATGTCGGGATGGGGAGACGTGTCTCTGGGACTCAACAGGCTCCTTTTCTCTGCTCCACACATAGGGGTTCCACCACATACGTGGTGGACAGGTGGAGGTTAACAGTGACCTCTAACAGAGCTCAGATACTACCACTTCAATGCCTCCGTGACAGAGGAATCCAGCAGATCTTAGTTGGTCTGTTTCACGTCGGCCTTGACGTGCTTCAAACTGAGGGTGTAAGGCCTGATTTCCAAGAGTTACTTTAATCAGAAGCTGTATTTCAGGTTTTTGGGCACCAACTATGACTAATGTCCTAAATGCTATTAATTCAACTAAAGAGGAGCTAACGTCTCACGTCAGGTTTTTCGGACTGAAATAGCAAATTTAAAAAAAGCAGCAAAATGGTCAAAAATAGTTGTTCAATCGAACTCCAGCGGTTATTAATACTGATTTGTGCACCAAAACTTTAGAGGGGTAACATTTCCGACTGAAAAGTAGCCAGCCTGTTCTTGCTTCTTACTGGTTATCCATTCAGATTTAAAAGGATGTGGAGCCTTGAGGAGGAGTGAGGACCACAAGCGCCATCAGAAAAGCAGTAAAAGTGTAACTGTGATGACACTGATCAGCTGAAAGATGCCACAAAATGCAGAGGATGGTATTTATAACGGTGTTACTGTCTGATAAATCCGCTTTTTAGAGGCTCTATTAACCTGTATGTGAAAGAAAAGGGTTGGCAGGGACTGACAAGCTGAGGGGGCCACATGCTGAAATAGGAGGCCCCCGATGGTTGCCATGAGCAGATGCTGCCAACTAGGGCGTGGGTGATGTCACCACACAGAGGCGGGCTCCAGGGGAGGCTGGCAGTGACGGCCGGGGTGAAAAGGCGGGGGCGCTGCTGGCCTGTGGCATCGTCCATCAACGCGGTGGAGCCATCAGCTGTAACACACACCAGCTGACCCTGAAATCCCAACCTCCCCCCTCGGGCCAATGTGAGGTGGAGGGTTGCTGTTCAAACTGTGAGACGGTGTGAGGACATAAAAACATGGCCACCTGTTTGTAATCTGTGTAAGCTGTTTGTGACTGTCCAAAAACAAGGCTAGTTCGGGGTTTTTTTGACACGGCACGGCTGATTATTGTGGGGTGTTCTCTGCTCAGGGCTGGAGCTGTGGAACTAACCTAAAAGAAGACGACAGGATGTCAGGGACACAGGGTTAAAAGCTGCTCGCCTTTTCAGATAGCTGCTGTTTTTATCTCTTCCTCCTACGCCATCCTCTTTTATATCCAACAAGTAAAATAAATTCTGAGTTGTACAGTTTGTGTTTCGGCATGAATTAAAAATTCCTCATAAAAAAAGACGAACTAAACCGTCACCTAAACTGTCTGTTCATTTAGAGACAAGGAGTCATGTTGTTGATTTTACAATATCAGGATGTATCAGACAGCGTCTCACTAAAAATGATGAATATGAGTTGGTAGAGGGCTGAAAGGTACACGGAGGCCTTTGATCCATGAAGGTTAAAGGAAAAGCCAAGCGTGCAAAGACTGTGACATCTGTCGCTAACAATTGGGAGTGGAGGTGTCAGACCCTAGCTACATGCTACAGATTGTTTTTGTGTAATCTGTAGCATGTGACCTGAGGTCAGTGCAGCCACTGACATCAGGACTTAATGTTAAGTACAACAAAAGCAGCGGATCGGATCATTTAAAACAACTCTCAAACCGAGTACAAACCTGGAGATTCGATAGTGTGAGCATGAATATACACTCAACACAGTTTCAAAGCCTCAATCTCCCTCTTTGCTTTTTATGACTGAGTGACAGCATTTCAACGACGACTACATTTAAGACTAAATGTCATTAAATCACCCTTACTGCACATCAGAAGTAATCAGCTTTAAGCTGCTACATTTACACTCTTATTTAAAATTAATTTAAAAAATCAGCATCTCTATACTGAGCAAGGAGAACAGATCCTTGATGAATAATTCAGCCTTTACGGGGGCTTTTTGCAGAGCGGACGCGCTCAGGAACGTGAATCAGACGTGATGGGAGCACCCTTCCTCCTGAACTCAACCTTGACCCCGAGCTTGATCGGGACTCCATCAGGTTGTGATCCCCGTCAAACACCTCCTGAGGAGTTTATGTGGCAGGGGGGCAGCTCCAGCTGTCAATCAGCAGCTCCCCCCAGACGCGCTGAGGGGGAGGAGCCACAGCTCTGCCCACTTAAGGCGGTACGAGGGCATCTATTTGTGAGCACTGAGTGCAGGTGTGAAGGAGAGGGGGGGGGGCATCCCTCAAGAGCGACATTAGATTCCACAAGGGATGTGAACTTCTGCCCTGAATGAAACATGTCAAGACCCCCCCCAGGCATACATGAAGTGCTGGGGGGGCAGAAGAGCAGAGGACTGTGGCAGAGTCAGAGAGGAGGAAGATATGTGGGCTAAAAAAAATAGTTTTAGGTCATCTTCATGTTGTAACTAAAGACACACTCAAAGTGACCTCAACCTTTACAATGTCCAGAGTATTTTTACAGTCCCTCCGTTGAAGTTTGCTAAAACTGAACCCACAAACCCCCTTATTGTCAACTAAAACTGGGAATCATTTGTTTATAACCTGCTCTGTAAACACTAAGATGACCTGCTCACTTCAGAATTAAAACCCGATTACTGCAATCCCTATCCATTCAATTAGCTCTTTCGTTTATGTTTATGTCAATTCTATTAATTCTATTAATTTATGTTTAATCGTCTATTTGTCTTACTATTTGTCTGTTAATGTGTGCGTGCTGGGTGATGACAGATGGCAGAAATAGACGATCAAGGAAATATTCCAACGTTTGTCCCGCAGAGCCTAGTGGGAGCTTGTTTTTCTCTGGCCTTTGCAACATATGATGCGTCGGTTGTCTCCCGATTTCTGAATGATGTGTGAAGTAAGGAAGAACAGAGAGGGCAGACGCTCTGCTATGGAATTAAAGGGGCTGCATACAGAAATACTGCGTCTGGGATGTCTTCGCTGAGACTGAAGCAACACTGAGCCGGAGGAGCTGGAGGGTGGGCGCGCTGTGTTGGTTTGCCTCCATCATGTTGACTGATGGCTTTAGGACACATGTGGGACCCTGCAGTTTGTCAGTCACCACACACACAGGGAGAAAAGGTGCCCCACGGTTATAGATTTAAAGCGGGGCCGAGGTTCTGGTTGCAGATGCCGGCGTGGCGCGCATCCATCATGCTGCCGATTCTACTGGGCCAGTGAGTGATCGACCCCAGTCAGCCGCTCAGACACTGGCCCTCAACTTCTGTTTCAGCAACCTAGTGAGGGACAGGGGGGTGATGGACGAGGCCATCAGGGGACACGCAGGGATCATGAAAGTGTCAAAGTGTGACCAGAGGGAAAGGGGGCAAGCCACAGGATCCCGGGGAGGGGTGCCGGAGGACGCCACAGCCATAAGGAGAATTTACAGTAAGTGTTGTTTGCTGAGGCAAAACTTTGAGAAGATTGGACGAATAGCGCTCTCATTCAGGGAGCTGAAAGAGTCACGATTTCCCCTCCAGCTTCCACACATGGCGCCACCAGGACCACGTTTTTCACCACTTTTCCCTCTTAACTATAAACTCCATCAAGCTGTGTCAGATAAACATGTATCATGGGTGTGCTACAGCCTTTACATGAGTGGCCACTATGAGTTCTTGTAAAAGGTTTGTGTGACACCCAGAGCGGAGTTTAACGTTTCGGATGACCCTGAGCAGAGATTCTGATATTTGACCTTTGAGTCTCAGAGTAGTAAATGTGGCCAACTGGAATAACTAAAGAAGTTGTGCCTAACGGTTCGCCGGGGCCCCGTGGCACCATCAGCTCAATGAGAAGGTCCCCGACGTGGCTCTGCATTACCAGGCTGAAAAGTGAGGGTTCAAAGGGTAAGGGTCAGCCGGACAAAAGGGGAGGGCCGCCTCATGATCAACACTTGGGCCTCTTGTTAGCCCTGGTGCTAATTTGGGGAGGGCAGAGGGTCGGAAGAGCCCCCACTCTCCCCTTTCTGGTGCCCCCACATCAACTCCTCTCCAGGAATTTGTCGCTTTCTCCCAACGGCAGATTGAGCCTGGTTTAGTTTTAGCAGTCGACCTTTTCTGTGCTAACTCGGCCGTGGACTTCCTCGTGTGTCCTCGGCGCTTTCTGCCCTTCTCCCGCGCAGCATCCTCTCCCAGCTACGGCCCCTCTCATTCCACGGTGGCACTCTGGGTGCAGCTGCCACGGCCTAATTGGTCCCTTTGGGTCCAGGAGGAGCTGGCAGCCGTGGGCTAAACTGCTGATCGCAACCAGGAAGAACGGGCATCTGCTCGGAGCTGAACCGCTGGCATGGCCAGCTCACAGAGCACACGGGCAGCAATGTGGACGCAAAAAGGTCCTTCAAAGTCACAGCGGTCTTTAGATAAACACATCAGAAACCTGATTAGACCAGAAAGCGTTACCTCAACTCAGTTTAGCCCAAGGCAATCCTCAAATCTGTGAAGAACCACTTTATAAACGTCTAACATCGTTGAAACACCCACACGCTGTGTTTCTGTGAAGGTGGCGACCAAGTTTTAAAAAAAGAGGTGAGCTCCAGTAACTTTTTCTTCCCGAGATATAATTCTGACCAACAACAAGGCTAATACTTTTAGATTATTTTCAGTATGTGTATTTTCAGTAATTTGTTTCTTTTGCCATTTTTTTATAGAAAAAATGCATACATAAATTAAAATACAATACATACAATCCACTTTAACTTGAAGGTTAAAGCATTGTGGCTCATTGATCGAAAGCTTCAAATTTAAAGTTATTCAACTTTAAATGCACTCTACAATGTTCTTGTGATCGGATTGTCGAGACGGTGGGTTTAATTTAAATGCCTTATGTGAATATCTGATGGCTGTGCTCTTTGAGATGTTATTGGATAATGGACGTGAGGTTTCTTTCCCTCTTACTGTCCCACATTCCTTTTAATTGTCTGCGTCTGAGCAGGCGTTTATATTAATAAAGGCAGCCCAACGTTACCTCCATCAAACAAGATGATCAATAATATCTGCCTGCCTCTCTGCAGAGACAGAGTGAGGTATTTAACAGCCGAGCCCCCCAAAGACAGGACACAAATTACACATGCACACACACTATAGGTGTGTGCACACGCGGCCACAGAGGGCTGCAGGACAGGAGACAAATTAACCACTTCCAAAAGAGCAATTCACAAGGGAGCAGGGGACAGTAAACGGTCGATAATCAATGTGGCATTCTTGAGGGGAGCCCACACAACCACAGCCCCGCATGTAGATAAATAAAAGACCCATTTCCTGTTGACTGCCCCTCTGTGTGACCGAGCTTCCTGCTCGTGGTGCTTCCACACACAGGAGCCTGCTTACCAATTCTCCCCTTCCTTTTTTTTTTTTTAAAACTCCTCTTTAACAGTGAAGCTGCAATGACAGGAGACAAACTAGCCATTTCCCCCAGAGCAACTCACCGGGGACAGCAGAAAATGAACTGCCCGGATCGATACTGTACTCTCGCACGGTCGCGGCGCTCTCCTCCTCAGACACAGCCAAGTGAGGAAGGCACACCAACTTCTAGCGGACTTTCAGAAAGAAAAATAATAGCTGTACTTACATGACTTAAGCTGCATTAGTGCCAACTTAAAATGAGGAGATTTTTGTAACACCACTCGGGACGTGGCGTGGTGGACTCGGTCCAAGTTAGAAGTGAGGGGCTCCAGACTTCTGCCTGCTGTTGTATGGGCTTGTGTCAATACCAATACTTAAGGGGTAAAGAAAATCTGATTTTGACAAGAAACATGGAGAAATTAGGTTGAAATTTGTACTGATAGAACACGATAGCTAATGTTAGAAATTCTGCAGCTTGACAAATGGGAACTAAACTGTTTTTGAATAGCCTAAAGCAGACATTTCTGCGTTATCACTTTTAAAAAAAGCCAAGTGGTGCAAGAAGAAAAAATGTGTTTCTTGTACTAATAACACATTTAAATGCACCTTTCTACAGTCACTAATTTCTGGTTAGTGCTCATCCTCCAGCCCTGTTGGGGGTGCTCACACGCCTAAATTAATTTACCAACCCTAAATAAGAACCCAAGGACACGCTGAATATAGCTGAGATGAACGACTTGATGTTGAAAGTTTCCTATAAAAACCTCCTGATTGCAGCTTGTGTGACTGCTCTGTGTGACACAGAAATAAATGAATCAGCCTCGTTTTTGCCTCGTTGAAGAGAGAAACAATTTATCTGTAAAGAATGTCTGACATGAGACTTTTATTTGGCAGATAAAGACCCCGTTTTTTTTCATTTAGATGCCCATTATACCAGTTTACAGCAACAGACTTCAAATAAATGCCAGATGTTTCAAGTTATTTAAAGTGCTCTTTACAAAGGGCCCATTTATCTAAAGGAAAAATATGTTAAAAGGGTTCACATAAGTGTCAGATGATTGATTCAGTTGTCAAACATTTATTTAAATGAACAATAAATGATCAAATAGTGCTTTTCGTTAAACTGCTTTTCAGTTAGATTAATTAGTTAAAAAGCCTCTGATTAACCACCAAATTTCTCCAATTTTGTCATAAACTTTTATGGAATTGCAATGTTTGATGTAAAGCTGTTATAACCTTTGAAAAATAGCCTTCTGGCCCCCCACGTAGATAAAATAATATTTGAAAAGATCTAAAGCCAGCTGAGCGAAGCAGCACGCAGATCGGATCAGACAATGCTCTGCTGGACTCTGTGGATCTGCTACAATCATTCAACACATTTTGAATCGGATTTGATCTGATTTAGCACGAAAAATCCAAAAAGAATCCAGGAAGCAGAGGTTCATCTGTGGCTGAAGTTGCTGAGCCAGCAGCACACATGTGCTGAGCCCCCTCTGCAGCTCACAGGCAGAAATACACAGGAAGTGCCAGCTGGTGCATCTCAAAGCTCAAGTCTGGGCCAAGTTAGTGTTCAGGAATTCTGGACCTGGCTGTACACCCTGACCCACTCACAGGTGAGTATAAATAGCACTGACCCCCAATCCGGGTTTTGCTTGCAAAGTCTCTGCTGGCCCACAAACGGGCAACAGAGCCGGGGTGAGCGGTGTTGTCCGACCCACTGTAGAACTGAGACCAGGAGCAGCCCAGCTTATCACTTCTCACATTTTCTCAGTTCAGATCATGAAGGCAGGAGTCACATTTCCAGATGAAGATGAAAAACTTTTTTTGAATACTTCGCCAAGTGCTTTGGTTAGTTTTCCTAACTCAAACAACCAGAAAAATCTATAAAATTAATTCAAATATTGATATAATGAAGAGTTGCTGATCTTAAAATTACATTTTTAAGTCAAAAGCTGATTTACAGTGGACTATGCCTCATCAGTGATAACAACAACATCTACAACTTCCTGGATTCTAACCACTTTTTTGGTGCGTAGCAGTTACTACCACAGCCCTGACTCTCCACACCTGCCATCTCGCCAACATGGCGGCAGGAAGTGTCGCTTCCGGGCTGGAGTATCATGCCCAAACAGTTCATCCACAAATGCCAACCCCTCCGACAGGCACATCCAAGCCAAACAACTACCGTACAGTCCCAGGAGCAGCTTCGGTTGAATGAGCTGGAGAACAGGAGCTTTTTTTCATGACGGAGTGGTGGTTCGAACACACACACAAACACACAGACCTGAGGACTCAATTACTCTGGTTCTGTTTTGAGCAAATCTCACTAATTAAATAGGTTAAGCATTAATTATTTAACCGGCGAGTGAGAGAGAGTGTTGACAGGAGGAGCTGGCGCTGGGGAGGGGGCTGCAGCGTTCCTCTCGGCTATAAAACAATCCGCACACAGCACAGCTAATCAATAGAGCCCTGCTGGAATTAGCAGTTATCTTAAAGCCCTTTAACAAGAGCGTACAGCCTGACAAACATAAACAATCATCCATTATTAAACACAAAACCCAACCTGGGTCCTGGGAGGAGGTATGAACACAGTGTTAGGACACGACTGGGAGGAAAATACAAATGGGAATAACATTTCTGGGGCCGCAGTCACAGAAAATCAGGAAATTACCTAAAACGTGGCAAATTCAAACAGGATGAAATAAAGCCAACGCTTCAGATCCACATGATGGGTATTCATTTTAGATCAAACGCCAAAAATCAGTCAATAAAGTTTCCTTCTTAAGAGTTCATTATGACTGCAACATAACAACACAAACACATGAAAACATGATGCAGCAGTAACTCAGGGATGAAAGGATTAGTTCATTTAATTGAAAAAAAAATAACTTTTAGAAGATTCCAAATTATTTAAAGGAATTAAGAAAGTTCCCAAAATTAATCTTCTCCATATTGACTTTAAGAGACAAATACATTTAAATATTTCATTTGGAGAACAAAAAATGAGCAGTGTCATTATTTGGATACAGAAAATGTTAATATCCGCTTCTTTTTACAAGTTTCAGACAGAAAATTCTGACTCATCTGAATTCTCTAAAAACATTTTTACAATCCTTAAACACAGTTCAAACTATAAACCACCAACGAGCAGTAAGTCTCATGGAAATATAACCAAGATTCACTGAACCAGCAAAAAAAGAAGACTAAAGTTCTCAGAAATCCTGCCTTACTTTTGCTGTCCTGCTTTCGAAACTGATAAGAAACCAAATCAAAGCATATTTAGGAAACCCAGCCCCAGGAAGCTCTGAAAGCAGTTTTTTATGTGAAAAACAGTATTTCCTGCTCAATTACAGCTTGTTACAGAGACCTGGTTGGAAGAGGACATGCTAGCATGACTCTATTGGATGAAAGGATTCAGCACTCAGCCGTACAAATGGGCCAATAGAAGCACGACATACTGTCCCATGTGACAGAAAGGAGAGGATACTGTGTACGAGACATCTAAATACCGGAAAAAAATTGACGTTTGCAGAAGTCAGAGCCAAACGCAGAGCTCTATTTGTACAGAAATCTTGGTAACTTTGTTCTGCTCTACCTCAGCAACACCAATCTTTGCATTGGTAACGCCCACATGTTGGTTCATGGTTTCATTCAGTTTCTGACCCCCTGTGGGAACTTTGGAAATATAAGCAAACACAATGACAGCTGCACTGTTGAATTCCCACAGTGTTAGCTTCACCTTCAGACCAAGATGGCTTGGAATTAAAGCGAAATACTCAGTTCAGTTTGGGCAGAAACCGCAGAAATACCTTGGGGGTTAATCCTACATTTATTCCTAAACTTAATAACAGTATTCCTAATGGTTTAATTTATTAGACGCATGTAAGGTGGCTGTGGTTGGTTTTGGGAGCAGCAAGCACACAAGCATTGAGAAAAGATGGGGAATTATGTTCAGAGGTTTGGATGCTGCCCAGTGGACGGATAGAGGCAATCGAAGGAGTAAAGGAGGTACTTAGATGGATGGGAAAGGAGTGTTAGTGGGGGGTATTCGTGGTGGTGGGGGGCAGTCAGTGAATATCTCACTAAGACCAGAATAGACACAGAGGGGTTCGGATATCCAGACCAGCATGACTGAAATGGAAAGTTGGAAAGGACGAAAAAAAAAGTACGTCAAGATGATGTGGCGTCGGGTTTCTCAGCCCGAGGCCACGACCTGCCGCCTGGCTCCAAGGCTTGAGCGGAGAGCCAGGTGGAGCAGGGCAGTTTGGAAAGGAGGGCAGAAAGCTGAGAACCTGCCTCTACTTGGCTCTCAGAGCCACCGGTGGGCGACTTCTTTGTGTTGCCTAACGGTGACTGACTTCTCATTTGATGACCCAACATGAGTAATCCGACTGAGGCAACACCCCTCCCAGACTGAAACATCACGCCATGAGAAACTGTTCATCTTTCTTGATCCAGATGGGGGTGCAGTACAAATCGACCTGATGTAATGCTTGACCCTTCAGTAAAATAGGAGAATGTTTTCTTTTTCTTATATTAAGAAATAAATAGAGGAAAAAACGTCAAAACAAACCAAACAGGGCAGAGAGTGAACTCTTTGGATGGAAAATAATGACGCTGATCTTCAATAGTCAATAGAAATATGTATATTTGTTGGGATTAAAAGTATAAAACCTGTCCTGTCCACCTACTTGACCATCATATTCAAACTTAAGAACCGCTAAGAATTTTTATACAGCTTAAACAAAAAAAAACAAAAACTTTTTACCAGCTGAAATCGTTCTTTTCCTCTACAGTTATACTATACTACTTATCCTTTTACAGAATATACCGGCTCTCTATTCTCTTAAGCAGTCTCAATAAAGTTGTTTGCCAAAAATGAATTAAGCTATCACACCCGAACCGATCAGAGTTCTATATAAATACACAGTTCGATGAGCTTCGGTCATGTGATGCCTGTGTGCCCATGCCAGGGTGAGTTGGGCATAATTGTCATGCCTCCAGACCCTTTGCTCATCTTCCCACGTAAACAGCAAGCCCCCGATGATTATTATGGGAGCACGTCAGTGTGTGCAGACATATGGAGGAGAGCTGGGCCGGATAGTGTTACTGTCACAGGGTCGTGGGATGAGGGGCTGGGCAGCCTGTCCTCAAGCTGACAAAAGGTGGAGATTTATGGAGCAGCCTCCGACTTTCCCCCGCCCTGTTCCCCGAACAAACACTCAACAGCACCACAGCAGACACAAGCAACCCCTTTCTTCCTGATATAAATGTGAATGGTTTGTGCTTCCTGCATACAAATGTGTCTTTAAGTCCGCACAAACTCGCCAACAACACAAGAAAATGGATCATTTCGGTGAAACTTCAAGTGGGGCCATTTGAATTCACTCTTATCAACAGCAAAACAACAACATGATGAGTTCAATCCTTTAAAAGTCACTCAGTGAAATACATTTAGAGCTATTAGAAAATTATTCTACTCTAAATTTTTACTCATTTAAAAAGCCTAAAAAAGATTTAGCAAATCAACAAAAATAAAGCAATCACATACAGTTCTTTATCTGAGAAAAGTTGAATGAGCAATAAAAAATACGCCTTCGATAACACCAAAACTCTAACCTGCGCCTGGTTTGACCACTCCTGAGTGGTCAGAGGCCCTGACTGAGTGGTTCCTTTTTTAAAGTGTACACGAAGATCAAATATATTGACTATAAAGGGTATTTATATGTAATGATGAAAAAATGTTCTGTTCTCTGAAACCATCTCTAGGAGTTTGGAGTTAAAAGCATAAGGAAACAGCCCTCTGTTTGATGAATGACGACATAATCTAAAGATGGAAGATGTTAAAAAGATAAAATAGAAAGCCAGTGTCTAAGCAGCCGAGCCTGCGTTGCCCAGCATGTGTTCTCAAATAATTAGCACGGCGCTGCCTGTTAGGTTTCTGATTTATTCAGACAGCCCGACACATGGGCCACTCCTCTGGATACCAAGAAAACATTTACCTCCTTAACTGGGAAGGAGTCACAATCATCTAAGGATCAAGTTTCTGGACTCAATAGTATTGATTACACATTTCAACACATGTCGCTCATCCCCCCAACCTCTACATTGGGCAACACCGCCCACACAAGACGGAGTCCAGCCATCCAAAAGATTAAATAATGAAAGGGAACTCCATATGTTTAAGGAAAGACTAAAAAACAACTATTTGTTTCCTGCAGTTTGAGTTCAAATAGCTTGACCGAGGTTTGTGTGCTCCCAGACAGGCCAGCGGGGCGTCACTTGGGCTCAAATGAGTAAAGATTTTAATTATGGCCAGTTGACAGTTTGATGAGAGCCGGGGAAGGAGGAGGGGCGTCCTCACAGCTGAGCTGGAGTTACAGCGGCCGTACAGTACGGCGGTGGGAGCGCTGGCACACACGGCTCCCGGGGTCTTGAGGGGTTAATCAAAATGCCAAGTGTTACCGTGCACCGTGGCAGAGAGCTATACCCAGCCTGCCTGCACGACACAGCACCCCACACGGGAAACACAATCATTCATGCAACCAAATAGCCGTACTGTTTATAGGCTCAAAGATAAATGCACACAGCAGCCGATGCTTCTTCTCCACCCTAAATGCTAAAAAGATCAAATAAAATAAATAAAAAAACGAGTCCCTTTCTACATGTTCTCATTGTCTAGCCTTCCATAAAAAAAGTCGGATTTGAATCTTTGGTCTCTGTTTGGACACATTGGTGTTTTTCTTTTTGACCCACTGTGGTAATCCCACAGTGTGTGTGTGTGTGTGTCTGTGTGTGTGTGGGCCCACATGTCTTGTAAAGCATGTGTGAGAGAGACAAATGGTGTCTCGTACAAAGAGAAAGCCACAAACAGCTCAGGACAGACAGAAAGGGAAGACACGGATCCACCTGTTTGACACAGAGAGCCTGAGAAAGTGCAAAGGAATGAGTAGAATGCTCGTGTGTGTGTGTGTGTGCATGTGTGTGTTGCAGTTAACACTCAAAAGGTGCATGCGTGTGTCTGTGTGTGTGTTTCAACCAACTGATAATACTATCAGGAATGGCATCTAGAGAACGGTATGTAGAAAAACAGCTGATGGGGGCTCGTATATACCAACCCACGCGCGCGCACACACGCACATGCACACAAACTATTAAAATAATTTTATGAATAAAAGCTCTGAAAACGATTGGCGCAGATGCACAGGTGAAACGAGGTGCTGATAAGCGAAGGCACAAAGCGGCAGCAGCTGGGACGCACACGGCCAGCGAACGGCGCGTCGGCCACGAGCTGCCTCCAGGGGCGCGCACGTGGGAGCGCACAGCCGCGGGGCCGGCGAAAGCAGACAGCAGGACAAGTGGTCGCCGTGTGAAGGAAAAGTGGGAGAAACTGGAGCACGTGTGAACCAGAGAATGATGCAAATAAACAAACAAAAATACTCAAATGCAGTCGCTGCCAAACTGGAGACAAAAAAGGGATGACGGGCCACGCCTGGACAACCCGAGGGCTAAAATTATAATTACTGGGTCACATCAGCTCAGAGCTCCCAGTGTTTTACCGTTTTCTGTTTCTGGTGTCCTTTGTCCACTTTGCATTCATTTGTGTGTCTTTGTGGTGATTTTATGTCTTTTTGTAGCTTTATTGGGTCTTTTTCTGGTAGCTGTGCGTTTGATGAGTTTAGTTTTAGTTTTTTGTGTCTTTTGCCGTCATTTTGTGTTTCTGTTTTACTTTATGCTCTCTGTTAATATTATATGTGTCGTTCTGTATTTTTGGAGAGCGTGACTTAAAGCTCTTCATGATGCTGGATGGTCTCTGAGACAAAGGGAAAGACAAAGTGTTCTCACTGTGCTCAGCATGATTTGGAGTCTATCACAGAGATCCGTATTTCCAAAAGGAGTCAGGAAAGAGGCAGGAAACTAAAGTTTACTGAAACAGATGGCATGCACCTCAAGATCTGAAGGAGCACAGAAAGAAGGAAGAGCACTGCTGATCTTCAGGCAGAGATGGATGCTTCTAGAACTGAAACTGACGGAGGAGCCAAGACAAAGTCCATGTGGGATTTAGGAGACTCAAAGACTGATCACACAAAGGTTTCATCCAAAGCAAGTCTGTGTGAACAGCTAGAAACTCTGTGGGACTAAATAACAAGATAAACAGTCACAAATGAGAAAAAAATCAATCAGAGGAAAAATGGAAGCTGTTATAAAGACCAAACACATGAAGTTTAAGAGTTATTTTGAGAGAAAAAGGAACATTTATCTGCTTCACATTGGTATATAACTAATGAATAACTCTGATTATTTTATTTTAAACAGGTTTTTGAAAGATTTTGAAAGAAGAACAGGTGGTTTGTAAATCTCTATGAATGTGCGCTCTTTATATTCAGCCCCACTAACTATGAGCTTGTTCTCCATGTATGGAATACACCATCAGCCAGAAGTCAGCAGGTTCTCTGCACATGGAAAAAACTTAAACTATCTTTTTATGAAAATGGACAGCGGGTATGTCTGAATTAAATAATTCAGACATCTGAACGGATCTCCCAGCACAGAGAATATCCATGCACACAGCGGCGTGCACACGCATGTCACAGCTGAACGGGGAAAATGTCAACCCTCCTGACAGAGCCACATGTGATTTACAGGCTAAATAAATGTGATCACTGTCGGCACGGCAACAGGATCCCTGATAGGGTGGGTCCTTTGTGGTACTAATGGGCTCTTTATAAACCGATGTGTGTAGAAATTAAAAACCTTCAAAAAGGACTGAAAATGGACTTTGGTATATTGTTCAAAGCAAAAATTCAGTTTGGTGGCTAATAGCTGACCTACAGGGTCAAAAAGATCTAATTTAAAAAGGAAATAATCATCAAACAATCATCAGCAAGCGAGCATTTAGATAAAGTTGTCAAAGAACTGTATTATACAATTAAAATATAGCAGAAAAAATAACCTTAAAAAATGTAACATCTTAATTTTTGCAACTTACACAACTAACTGTCAAAACCTTAGTCTTCTGAACTGTGAAAAAATGGTTGATTTATTTAGATTTTATAGAATTTTACCACTTCCTGAAACTTTAAAGGCTAAAAGATTAATAACACGACCAATGACCCTGTGATAATGTGACCATTAGCAGCTGAGTCGATCTTGAATAACCTGGTGTGGATACGGTATGTGTTCACCCTGATGTCCTCATAAACAAGCCACACCTTCATTACTTATCATTTTGCATAAAAAGCCTGTTTAAGGTTTTTATGCGAAAATACAATGTTTTCTACCAGATCACCAAACAGCACAGATGAAAACAGGCTTTCAGGCGGAGAAGGAGGGGGGGTATAGAGACCTAAAATGCTCCAGAAGCCTGTCACATGGTGCCTGAAGCTGCACGACTCAGCACTCCTCTTCTCTGTGTTGTGTCCGTTCCTGACATTTATCTGCTTTATTAGATTATCTGGGCTGCATGCTAGCACACACACACACAGAAAAATGTACATAACGCACACTGCTCTCGATTCATTACAGTCGTAACTGCTTACTTAGGTTTATGCCCTCTTTAAATTAAAGCAGAGATAAGCGAGCACCTCTGAGAACACCGCCCCTTAACGTGGGCAGGAGGGCTCAGACTAGTCATTGAGGAGGAAATTAAGAAACATTGTTTGCGAGTGTATTATCACGCATGTGTGAGTGGTCATAAGGTTGTTTTTAACTGCCTCATCTATAGGGACTCTGCTTCCCATCATTAGTAATTCAATTTGCTCTTTATTAGCAGCTCTTATCAGAGGCACAGACGGCTAAGAGCAGCTTTCTTGCTCCATCTTCCCCCTGCACTCACCCCTGCTCCATCTTTCCCCGAGACTGAGTCTCAGGGAAAGACTCGTTTTAATTAGAGAATCGTGTGTTCCTGCTCTGAGCTTTTCAAGGGGGCCTTCCTGTCACATTTAGAGCTAGGAGGAGAGATAGGGGCGAGGGAGAGAAGGTGAGGAAACGGGAGGTGTCAGAAAGATTACAGTTAAGTTGGAGAAAGAAGTGGATGGTGGACAGTGGGAGAATAAAGCTCATGTTAATGCTGATGGCTTTTCTAATGTAGGGGAGATTACACCATGATGGGCATGAGCCGTGCAGGGTACACACAGAATGACCGGGGGGTTTGAGGGGCATATGGCTAGGAGGGGGGCAGTAAAAACAATGATTGCTTTCCATCAGGTTAGGCCTATATTCTACAGTTCGTTAAAACAATCCAATTTGCAAAAGGATAATTATGCATTAGCTCCTTTTTATCTGCTGGAGGGAGAGTGGTGCCAGAGCTTGATAGCAGCGGCGCTGCTTGCCTCCACCTCTGCAAATTACTCGCTATCGGCACTTGTTCGCCATCACGACTGAATTGGGCAATCAATTAACCTCCCCCCTCCTCCTCTTGTGCTCTGACTGGAGCCTCACTGTGACACAAAGCCCCAAAAAGCATGAGGAGAAAGGGATCTGCTGCCTCTGCTGGATGAAGCGGAAACAGCCAACAAGCTGCCAGATCTGACACGCAACTCTTTTCAAATTGTATTTTTCACTTTTAAAAGAAAAATCAAGCACTGCCTGAATAAAGTTTACAGCCCCTGGAGCCCTTTTATCCAAAAAGTCACACAATTTGAAGCAGATAACAATAGCCAAAAATTTGCTAAGAAAACATAGTGACAACCAGTCACATATGGGTGATAGGTGACAGCACGGCAAATATCCCAGTCAGGATTAGAGTCAGTGAACGTGACACAAGAGGCCAAGCATCTTCTCAGATTTAAAAGATCATTTTCTTATTCTACAAAAACTTCTGAATGTTTACTATCTATAGCTTATAGCTATAAAATGGCTATAAACAGCTTATAACTATAGATAGACATTTTATGCACTGACGGCCATCTAAACTTTTATTCAAAGATCATCAGGCTGTTAATTCTAACTCATTAATTATATAAACCCAATGCTGAGACAGGAAAGAAGATGGATCACACCTGGATAAAAACTGAATAATTTCCATGATTTTTCACCTCCTCTGCATACAAGCTCCAGGTTACACCCTGCTGGGTTGCCAGGTTGATTGCAGTTTCCCTCCTCTCAGCCTGTGTGTGGGGTGCTTACTTGTTCTTGACATCGTGGGGGAGAGTCGTCTTAATTTGTGTCTTCCAAAAGACACAAGCTCCCTGGGGGGCGTCCTCCTAGCTGCAAAGGGGCTCCTGGTTGGGGTGTGAATTCGGCCCCGTGGGGGGAACTTCATGGCAGAGGGGCTGCTCCCCTTCTCTGACGACCCTGGACTGGGGTCACAATAAAGTGGAAAGAGAGTTAGAGAAGTTTTGGTAGAACAACCATGCAGTTTTAAGGCTGTTTTAAGGTCATTCTAAGCCACTTCAGAGATAAGGTGAAAAAAGGACATGTGACTCTTTGCTGCCACCTTGTGCCCAAAACCTGAACAGCTCGTGATAATCAAAGCCTGAGCGTGTCAGAGGGAGTTACCTGCTTGCAGACCTTCGAACGATCTTCATCCTGCTGCGGAGCTTGAACCCCCCAGGGGAGGAGAAGGGGAGCTGTGTACGCTGAGGTAAATATGGCGGAACGAGCCCCGCCTTCATTCCTCTGCTGCTTTTCTCTGCCGTCCAATGGAAGGCAGACCTTCGACCGGTCGCAGCGGCAGCACCGGACCCCCCTCCGGTGTTACTCTGCCCCCCAGCCTTCCAACGGTAACGACTACCAAGCGAGGAACCGGAGGAAGAACTCCCAATTCCCTTTTTTACTCTCAAAGAGGGTGCAGAGGCTGATTTAAGCTTCTTGGCGGCATCCCCCTTCTCCAGGCTTCTCAGGGGAGGGGTCGAGCCTTTGGGAGATACTGGCTTACGAGGTGTCCGGGCCTGGGCTCCAGCAGTAGAGACCCATTTGTACTTTGAGGTTTTGGGGGCTGTAGGCACTGGGCTGAGTTTGCGAGCCATCTTCTTTGAAGGCGTCTTCTTACTGAAAGTGGATGAAGATTGGCTGGAAGCGGGGACTTCAGCTTTGGCAGGACCAGCTTGTTTTGGCTCCCTGTTTTTTGTGTTCTGGCTCTTTACCCATGTGAACTTAGATTTAGTCAGAAAAGACGCATTAACTTGGGAGTTTTGGGTGGATGCTTCGCAAGAGGGGTGTTTTGTTGGTGGAGCCAGGAGAGCTGGCGTGAAGGTACCAGCTGTAAGAGTGGTTGAGCTTTGTGTGGTTATAACTTGACTGGTTTTATCCCTGGTCTTGGTAGTTTGGGGGGGTTTGATTGGCGAAATGGCTGAGATACTTTCCTTCTGATGGCCTTCTGGCCTCTGCTGGACTTGCAAACTTGTGTCTGTTACACCTTGTTTTTCATCTTTGTGAACAGCTGGCTGTGGATCTGAGTTTAACTTCTTCCTCCCTGCTCCCTCTAACCCTGTCCTCTTGTTTATATGTCCTTCTTTCTTCTGCTGGGCAGGACCTCCTGACAGAATAGAGGCCGTTTGGGTCAGAGCAGTCTCATTTATTCTGCTAAGATTGGGCACTGACGCACTGTTCTCTCCACTTTTAGGGGTAGAAGCTGAGAGATGGCCAGCAGAGGATGGGAGGGGTTTATTTCTAAGGGAATATGTTTTCCTCCAGCTGCCACGGCTCTGAGGAACAAACACCCCCCCTCTGGAGCTGGGAGGGTGGAAGCCTCTGGCTGCTGCTGAATCTTCTGGACACCTCGGCTCTGCTCCAGTCAGTGGTGTGTCTCCATGGATGCTCTTATGCTTGTTGATAAGATCTACAATTTCAATAAAAAAACAAGTGACATTTAGTCATAAATTTGGTTTAAGTGGAAATTCAAACGTATGCTTCAACAGAATATTCGGACATGTGTGCTTTCATTAAACCTGAGCTAGTCCTGAACAACACAACATTATTTTTCCTTACATTTACATACATATTGACATTAAAAAATACCCAGCAAATACCTGTCTAACACATCCTCTCCTTTACAATTTTCTCCATGCTTCTCTCAATCTCAGAGGGGTCTGAACCAATGTGAACACACAGCTTTACAGAAAAATAAGTATTTTGGGTAGCTAGAACAAAAGAAACAACTTAATAAGTAATTTCAATAGTTAGGGAGGGTAGTGCAAATCTCACCAGGTTCTCAGGTGGCTCTCTGCATGATTTTGATATTTTTGTCTCATCTATTAACCAAATGAATGTTCTTTGAGCATCCTGGGTCAAAACCTTAGACTGAAAATGTTTTTTGATTTGAAATGTGTTCTGAAAAAAGCATAAAAATGTTACTCAGAGTTTTTTTAGCCAATTGATGCAGTCAGTCAATTTATCCAAAATCTCAAAATATGCTTTATTAAGAGATTAAGAGCTACAGATGTTGTAAAGTGGACTGGATTAACTTTTTAGCTGCTTTATGTTTTCTCCCTGTAGAATAATGGACTCCAGATAGTTTGGAAATGGCTGTACAACCCCTCAGATTGATGGGCAGCAATGCTGATGTCTTTCTTCCTTGGCATTGTGTTATCACACACCTGAATGCTGCAGAGCAGCAAAACTAGTACTCCTTTTCACATAATTTTCCTTAATTTATCTTACTTTAAGACGTAATATAATCATACAAAATCCACATTATATCCTGATATATTAAACCTTATTAGAAGAGGGTGTGTGGACACCTGTATCTAAACCCTGAAAATGCTTACAAGTAAAAAAGACCCGCATGTCACGTCAAATGTCAAACAATAACAGAGCAGTCCGATTAAAAAAGTGGATTAACAGACCATAAAACGCCTTTAAAGACAAGTGACTAACGGCAAGTAGGGCGTTAAGCTAACGGTTGACGTTAGCTTCAGGAATGTCAAAGAAATGGCACGCCGACAAAAGCAGGAACTCCTCACTTAAAGCACGATAAATGCAAACAATTATCTGAGCCTTTTATTATAATTTTCGTCGTCGACATCAGTTTAAACACACTTACTCTGTAGAAGTTCAATCTGCCTCTTCAGGGCTTCTCTCTCCTCCATGTTTACGTGAAAAACGTGTCGTCATCAACTTGCGACTAAACTGGCCTGTGAGGCAGGTTGTTATCAGCCAATCAGCGCCTGATATATGAAACATAGTCTTTTCCTTGTATTGACTTACAGGCTTAGATTTCTTTTTAGGATTCAAAAAGTTTTTATTGTCATTACAACACAAACAAAACAAAAAAAGAATAAAATTGCCAGTGTAAGTAAAGATTAAGCAGATAGGAAAACAGAAAAAGCACAGTGGGTAACATAAGAAACTCTACAGTATAAAAGTAGAACACTTTTCTGAAAATGATTTGTATCACTGAGGTAGTGTGCATGCGTAAAATGAGAACAAATAAAACAAGATGTTATACAGTAGAAAGATAAAAAGAAACTGTAAACTGTATTTAGTGAGCAGTCATAAATATTTTATTTGTTTGGGTTTTGATGGGGTTTATATACAGTATGTCTGCGAGTGCATGTGTATACGTCTTCTTACCAAAAGAAAGAACATTTAGCATGTTAGCTTAAATGTGACAAGTGTGCAAATTCAGCAATAATTCTTTACCAAACATATGGCAACCCACGTTATTTCAATGCATAAAAACAATAATATGGTAAGATTTGTTTATATTATAAATATTTCTTTAGACAAAAAAAATTAGTTTAAACAGATACTTGACATAATAATTGAAATAGCCGGTTATTAATCTATTATTTATGGGAAAAAGTTTATAAATAAAGCAACATTTCTTATTGACACAGGCTCCTGGTGCCTGCAAGACACAGCTAAGGGATAAACTACTGGCTTCCTCACTGTACGCGTTGCTGTCTGTCAACAGATTTGAAAACAACAGCGTCACGGCGAAATTAGTGCAGTCTTTGCACCTTTATCAACATATATACACACCTGAAATCAAAGTTTTCCGTTTCTGAAGGGTTACCGGACAACTTTAGCAACTTTTCTGCTGAGTGTCATTATCCTCGGACGGCTTTTCGGAGACGGTGACGACGCTTCAAAAGTGAAATGAATTGAAAGGGGAAGTGAAACTTTACGGAGCTACTCTGAGCTAAAAGTGCAACTCCAGTTTTGTGTAGGTGAGTCTTAATATCGCCGTTTGGTCTCAAAATCCTGTCGAATTAAGTAAAAAATATAATACCTTAACGTTTCCTAAAGACTCATATAACGCAGCATGTGACGTTTTGACTATGAGCTCCAACTTCAGGCTGTTTTGTCCGTTTTGTTGCTAGTTAGCGAGCTAGCTTTGGTGTTTATAATTAAAATGAAAGTACTGCTCATGTCTGCACCTGTGTCTCTGTACAGCAACCTGCTACATCGCCTGACATAAACAACATGATGCCACCAGATCATGTATTCTTCATCATAACAGAAAAACCTGAGTATGGTCAACACATCCAACCTGGACGCATATGTTACCTGCCACGATATAAATACACAGGAGAACTCTCGAATCCTGATCCTGTCATGAAGCTCAGTGTCACTGTCCTTCCCACAAATGCGTATCTAGATTATACTATTGAAAAGAGCTGCCTGGGGGCGCTGACTGCAGAGGAAGCTGAGCTGCTGCTGGCCCTGCCTGATGACCCTGAGAGGCTGAAATGGTTCAGGGACAAAGAGGCTCTCCGAACAGCTCTGGGACTCACTGTGGGCACCGCAGTGACTGTGGACGAAGACGGAAAGCAACTGAGAGGCATCATTCGCTATATTGGACGGCTGGCTGAGCCGTCCTACCTCGTCCCCATATCGGGCACATTCTTTGGGATTGAACTGCAGGTCTGACTTAAAATTAAATACTTTCAGTTTAGTTTTGGTTTCATTTGCCGAGCTTTTCAAATCTCCATTTGAGATAAATAAATTAAAAACTATCTGTAAATGACAGTTTGCTCCTTGAACCTTGTAATTCAATTTTGGCTTGCTGTCACTCAATCTAGTCAAAGAGCCCAATGTATGACAAAAGGGCTGGTCCAGCTGATGCACGAGAATTTCATTGGGGGTGATGACAGGAGTATAAACGTAATACACAGAGACAGCTTTTTATTAACATTGACAACATAAATGAACCTTTACATAGGAAAAGATTCTTTAGATATCACCAGAAAATGAGAAAGTGGTAAAAAAAAAGATGACTGAAAATGAGTGAGAAAGACCTTCAAGTCTGGAGATATGTTACCAAGTCTGAAAATGTAAAGAAAATTAAAATAATTATGGGAGCAAAGCATGTTAAGCTGGAGTTGGAAATGTTAAATATTCTCCATGTTTGCATTAAAGTGAATTAATTCACATGTTTGTCGTCTGCAGGGAGCCGACAAACGGAAGGGGAAGACCGACGGGTCCTATAAGAATCGACAACTTTTCAAGTGTGACAGAAATTGTGGCATTTTTGCCCCATTTTCCAGGGTATGGCCTGTGGTCCCCAGTTCTCTGTCACCCCCTGTCTCTACCCCCTCTCATGGGACACAAACAGACGAGCTGCTTCCAGGAGAAAGGGTCACTTGCTTCATCGGTGACCGCCTTCGCCACGGCATGGTGGTGGACGTGAAAGAAGAGCATGGAAAACACTTAGTCCGGATATCCACTGTGAGTGACAACAATCTAAAACATCATGTCTAAATGAAGACCCTGATGCTTTATCCATTGGTTACCAACCAGCTCAGGTCTGCTTATGTTTTACATCTAACCTCAGCATGTCCAAACCGCTTCAGTTGCTTCAGGAGCTTTGGTATACAATCTGCTTCTGAGAGAACTCTGACCAAATCCTGCAAAGATGTATATATATGTATAAGCAGCCAGTCAATGAAACATTGAATAGTTATGGGATGACTTGTTTCATTTTAGACTCCTCTGATTTGGGGAATGACGTGGTTTATTTTTGTAAATATTTCAAATGAAGATCAGCTTTTTTTTCAGATTTCAAAAAGAAAAGAAAACAAAAAAGACGAGAGAAAAAAACAAAAACAGCATCAGTTCTAGTTATATATTTAAAGGGGACAAACTGTTTGCATAACTGGCCTGTTACTGTAACTCTGCAACAGTATGTGCCATCAGAAGCAATTAAGCAGTTTCTTAAAAGTCACGTCATGCTCTTCACAACCAACATACATTATGTGGTAAACAGTATGTCTGGCTTGTGTGTGGTTTCAGGACACAGATGAGAATGGGAAGAGAGGAGGAGAAGTTGTAGTCCCCCTTGATTTTGTCGCTAAAGGAGAGGTGCCTGCAGGTGAGAGCAGCACTTTGTGGCAAAGTGAGAAGCTGCTTTCTTCCGTTGTGACTCATATGTCCCTCAATCTGCAGGGCCGGAGAGCATGGACGTGGACTCTCCGCCAGACAAAGCCCTGGACCATGCTCTGCAGACGAGTCTGAACTCTATGGTGGAGGTGTCCGTGGCTTCAGGAAACGCCTATGGAATCATACGCTGGATCGGCAATTTGCCTAACCGAGACGATGTCATGGTTGGATTGGAGCTGGTAAATCTAGATTCTGATTGTCTGTTTTAGCATCTGTGAAGTTTGTTTGGAAGCCACTTACCAGTTTGTGTGTTTGGGTTTGTGGCACCTGCAGGAGGGGGAGATGGGAGTGAGTGACGGGAGCTTCAAAGGGGAGCAGTACTTCCAATGTCCCCCCCGGAGGGCGCTGTTTGTGAAGCTGAGCTCCTGTCGCCCTGACTCGCGCTTTGAGAACAGCTTAGCCAATCACAACAAGGTGCTCCCAGAGCTGGACGACAAAGGTTAGTCAAGGAATGACCATTTCAACTTAAACAACTAGCTTAACAAGCAAAACTCATGTCCTCATATTTCTGACTAAATAGAGTGATCACCAGAATAAGCGTCATTTTATTTCTCTGTTATGCATTTGAAACATTTTTACCAAAGGAAACCTTAGCCTCTATGCTGAAAATGGCACACAATGATGACGTTCGGACCAAAGTGGGGAGGTGACCTGCATGCTTGTTGGTGTAAATCCTTGTTAGGAATGAGTCTCCATCATTTTTTGGGATGTTTCTGATTGTTTTCACTGACTCTACAACTATGATTGTATCCTGAAATGTGACATCATTACAATCAGACACGCTTTAGCTTTAAATGCGGTGTAACATGTAGGTACAGAGAAAGGGGGTTTGAGGAGAACCCAGAATGGTCCTAAATTTTGCAGCATCCCACATGTTGGATATTGGAAAGTTAATGGGTTAAATCAGTAAGTATTTACTGTTTTTCAGACAAAATTTATGAAAATAAGTATGAAAATTGACTGCCACAATAGTCGATAAAACATTAAATCAGACAATAAATTAATTCAAATTTAACAAACTGCTGAAGTCCAATTAAAAGGTCTTTTTTAATTGTGCTCATAGGAGTTTACTTCGCAAAAACTAGTTAAATAAGGTATCAGGAAGCTTTTACAAAGAAAACTTTCTGCCAAAACAGTCCTCTATCTCTGCTCTGATGACCCTAAATGAATCCTGGCTTTTATATTAATAGTTCTTTACTTTCGATGCGTTACCTTTCCTTTTCCTAATTATTAGAGCTGAAATGCAAAAGTCAAACCACGAGCTGGACCTCTGCTGTGTCTGTGGAGCAGTCGTATGTAATGATGGTCATTCATTTGTTTGCATTTCGCATCAGATTCCAGCTCATGGACGCTGGAGACTGTTCCTCCAATCAGCACAGAGCAAGTTAATCAGTTCCTGATTGGACGGATGAAGGGGATCCAGGGCCACTGTAACTCCTGCTACGTGGATGCCACCCTCTTCGGGTCAGAAAAATGTAGAAAAATGTAGTGCTGTTTGGTGCATTTCAGCAGGTTAACCCACCCTTTGTTTAATAATGCAAAACATCCTTTGGAGAGTTTACTGTTTTTGTGTGATCCCTGTAATTAGAGATGAAAAAACAACATCTGGTTGACGTGGAATGAAAGGTTTAAAATAAGATGCTTTTCTTAAAAAAGAAAAACGATGAAAAAACAGGCTCGTCCGTGGATTTTAAACCTGTGTTTCTCTGTTTGCTTCCAGTTTGTTTTCCTGCTCCTCAGTGTTGGACTCCATGTTGTTCAAATCAATAACACCTCAGGACGCCCCAATCCAGAGGACTCTGCTCCGTGATATCGTCAACCCCCTCCGCAGGTCTGATTCAACACATTTATGAGCAACATATATTTTTAGGTCCCCCACACACTGTATACATAATTTACTCCAGTTATAAAAGGCTCTGTCCAAATTTGAGGCATCAAATTGGCATTTCTTTAGCAGAATGAAGTTCCAGTGTGATTTAAATCTGCTTCCTAAAGTGTACCAGATTTAATGAGATAGGATTGATTCATCATGTGATGTTAGTCTTTGTCAGCTCAGGTATGGTTTTCATTCCCCCTTTTCAAACCGGGAAATAAAACACCTTAAACAAATCCTTTGTGCATGCCTCCACAGTACCGGTTTCGTGGAGGGGCGGCACATCATGAAGCTCCGGCAGCAGCTGCAGAAACACGGCTACAGCCACTCCTTCACCACGGATGAGAAGGGTGGGTTTGACATGAAGCGGTCAAAGCTGCCCAACTTTACGCTGTGAGCTCATTTCACTCCTGTCTTTCAGATCCAGAGGAGTTCCTCAATGTCATCATGCATCGGATTCTGGCTCTGGACCCCTTACTGAAACTGTAGGCCTAGACGCAGCTGCCAAAGCCTTTTGACTGTGTGGAGAGGCGGCGCTGAATCTTAACATGCTTCTACCTGCGTCATTTGCCTTTCAGGTCAGCCGCGGGTAAAGTGCAGGAGAGTTACTTCTATCAGATTTTCCTGGATCAGAACCACAGTCTGGTTCTCCCGACGGTCCAGCAGCTTCTGGAACATTCCTTCCACAGCTCAGGACTCAAGCTGGCAGAGGTGGGATCCCGTTTTTATACCTTAAACACACAAATTCCCCCCCAAACAGAGGAGCTTTTTGCTCTGAAGCCTCATACTGGGGTATTTCTGGGGTTCCTCCCCAAATTTATTTAATTCTTTTCCTTAACACCAAACCGAAAGAGCCATCTTGGTCTCAGATTGAAGCTAACACTGACAATTTGTCACAGCAGTCGGCAGTGTGTCATATAAACCTTTCCGAAGTTCCCACAGTAGGTCAGAAACGGAATGAAACCATGAACCAACATGTGGACATCATCTGTGCAGATTGATGCTGCTGGAGTGAAGCAGAGCAAAGTTCCAGAGGTTTCTGTCCAGTTAGAGCACTGCGTTTGGCTCTTAGACACATAATAGCACCACATGGAAAAGTGGATTTTTTTTAAAAGTTAAATTAACTAATCATTTAATCTCTGAGTTAGTGCTGCATCACTCGATAAAATTATATTTACCTAATTTAGTAGCCATTTGTCACCATGAGGAACTTAAAAGGGAACTTCTCCGAACCTGTAAGAAATTCAGGGCAGATTTCCCAGGCAGAGAAAAACTGGCTTCATCTGTGGCTGCTTCTCCAGTAGGTGGCCCTGCTGGTCGCTTCATGTTTGTCTTCTATCTGCAGGTGCCGTCCTGCCTCATCCTACAGATGCCTCGCTTTGGGAAGAAATTCAAGATGTTTGACAAAATTGTTCCCTCTCTGGAGCTGGACATCACTGACCTCCTCTCTGAGGGTACATTTAGAGACAACCTCACATTCAAAGCATCAGCAGCTCCCGTGCATGTGACAACCCCAGGATGTGTGTGTGTGTGTGTGTGTTTTAGGTCCTCAGCAGTGCAGACTGTGTGGAAATCTGGCTGTGGAAGAATGCACAGATTGTTTCCAGGATCCTGTTTTCAGCCCAACGGGATTTAAAGTCTTTTGCAGGACGTGTTCAGATCAGGTTTGATGCTCAAATTCTGTCTTCTGGCCCCTTTTTTATGTGTTACAGACAACTGCTGTTAGGAGATTAAACCAAAAAAAAAATACTGACCTAAAACAAACATGTTTCAGAGTTCAGATTTGAATGTAAAGGAACAGTTGGACCAGCCAATCTGTGCTCAATCAATGGGAAGAATAGTTCCCAAACATGTGGAAAAACATACTCCTTAAAAAGAGACAAATATTTTCTGCTCATATATATGATTTCCATTTAGAGGAAATACTTCATGTGTTTAGCTTGCAAAGTGCCCCACTCTGTGCTCTTTCAATCCGTTAATGCACTAATGAATGCAGATGCTAATGGTATATTATCACAGGCTCAAAGTGCTGCATAAATCATCCAAAGTAAGGAAAACTTTAACTCTAAAATCGGCTGCTTTTCTTAATTTGTTAAGGTTTTCATCTTAGTTTGCCTGGAAAATGGTTGTTAAACATCTTTCCAGGTCCACCTCCATCCGCAGCGCCGGGCCCATAAGCTGGCCCCCCTGCACATCCCCAGAGACTACCTGAGCCGCGGCGGCCCGTACGCCCTCACCAGGGATAAACTGGAGCTGTTCGCCGTGCTCTGCATCGAGACGAGCCACTATGTGTCCTTCGTCAAACACGGGCCGAGCAGCCAGGACTGGATCTTCTTCGACAGCATGGCCGACAGACAGGGTGAGCGGGCAGCTTCCGGCAGCGCGAGCAGCCGGGGCCGTGAAAGGCCGGGGGCTCATGGGCTCCTGTCTCTGTGTTCAGGGGAGATGGACGGCTTCAATATCCCCGAGGTGACAGCCTGCCTCGAGGTCGGCGCCTACCTGGAGATGTCCCCCGCCGAGCTGGCCAATCAGTCGCCCCGAGACATGAAAGGTGTGGCCAAGCGCCTGTTCTGCGACGCCTACATGTACCTGTACCAGAGTGCCACCATGTCCCTCTACCGCTGATTTCCTACTGGTGTTCCCTTCCATCGGGTTCTTTTTCTTTTTCTTAATTCAAAGAAAGTTGTTTTAGAATAATTTATATAATATAAACATATATATTTGTCTGTAAATTGGAAGGACAAGATAAATTGAGGTGGAAGTCTCAGTAATTTTTTTTGCACTCAGTCAGCTGAAAAAACTGCAAAGGACCTGTTTTACTGTCATGTGTGGGTCGCTGTCTGTCTTCAAATAATCTACAGCACCTTTCAGTCAGAATTTCCAAAATGAAGACAGGATAGTAATTCTTCTATGGGTTGTGAATCCCAACGCACAAAAATGTTGTAGATGTCATTAATCTATTCCAAAAGTAAAGGTGGGAAATGTTCTGCTGTTAATTGTAATGAGCTTTGTTCAGATTCTGCCTCTTTAATCTCACCTCAGGAAATTAAATGAAAAGGCTCTTTTAGATCTTTCCTAGTGATGGGGCCTTTAGTATTTTTTGGGAACAAAGCAGAATGAAACTTGCATTCAAATGGCTGCTTAGCTTTTCTTGCTGAACTTTTGATATGGACTACAATAAATGAGCGATTAAGTAGAGTCCGAGTTTGTCTTTTTTCAAAGAGAATGTGTGTTTCTCTGCATGTGTCCAGCACAGCTGTGTGTATATATACTGTATGTATGTAAAGTCATCAGATTAAATGGGCATTTAGGCTGTGTCCAGAGTAAGGCAGCCATTGTGAAAGCCGCCATAATGGATCAAGTGTGAGTTTTTCCATTGGGAAGGTGGTCATATAGTATATAAAAAAAGAGAGGAATTGTATCAGAAATCCATTCACACAGAAAGCTGCAGCAGCAACTGGGAACTTTCAGTGTGCTGAACACGTAAGACAGCATGAGGTTTTGGGGAACCAGGAAACATTGATGGCGAGTGGGCCAATAGAACAAAACATTCATGGACTAGTCCAAGTTCTGGTCGTCTTTGGGCCCCTTTCCTGCGAATTTAGATTGTTCCACACTTAAATCATATCAATCCAGGATCAGCAGGCCTGCGCAGAGCGTAATAATGTTATGCATAGGTCAACTTAATAAGAAGCAGGAAATATCTAAAACCTGTAAAAAAAAAAAACAGATCAAGGAGCTTTTGTTCAAAGGAGTGGCTTAGAAGTGGCTTTTCAGACTGACAGGTGCCTGCAGGGGTTATGCTCAGGTTGGCATTAAAATTAATCTCCAGTTGATCATTGGGCATTTTTTCATCTTGTTGGATCACTTTCAGACATAATGCTTTCCTGAAGCCATTTAACTTGAGATATTCTTGTACAGGTCACATGTTTTTGGGTAGCAATTTGATTTGGGAACAGCTCAAACAACTCTCAAATAATTTTATTTCCTTTATTTTTCAAACATGTTGTTTCCTTTATGTTAGAGAAGAATTCTCTTCTGCTTTCTCCCCCTAAAGGCACACTTGCATCCACGTGTTTGCCTGAGCTCACGCTGAGTGTAAAATTGGCTTCATATCGAGCCTGAACACTGAGTGTCTAAACTCTAACAGATGGGAGTTATTTTTCCTGATAAAACACAATTTATTTCCCAATTAACTTTTCTTCTGAAGTGAAAGAACCATCAAACTGCTCATCGTTTTCTCTCCCACTCAGTCCTGTTCCCGACTCCCAGTGTGAATTCCACGGAGCTGCCATCAGAAATGAAGCAGCTGAACACGGAACAGGCAGGAAATGGCCTGTTAGCACCCCTCACAGTCTTACAGTCGGATCCCTGCACGGATCTGAAATGTCTGTTACACTTAAGGTGCAACAAAATGCTGCTTTGTCAGCTTTGAAGTATCGCACCAGCCTGGGCTTGATCGGCCCAGCATCACATGTTGTACAATGTCACGTGACATGAATACACGCAAGGTTCTCCGACATGAAAGTGCAAAGAGTCTCATCTTTCTTTCAAACGGTGCCTGGCCGGATATTTGTCTTCATTTCCGATGCTTTTGATCCTGCTGTCTCTCTTTGTCTCGCTCTGATCAGCTCTCTGAGTGACCTCTGCAGTAGTTAGGAGTGCTGAGCTGTGCTGTGTGCTCTGATGAGCTGGGCTTTTTAATATAAGGCAGCCTTGAGTCTTAATGCCTGGCCCTGCCGCTGCACAAAGCAGCCTCCCCTTCATAAAACATGCTTAGCATATTCACCGTTATGCAAAGCGGAAAAAGGTTCTGATCCTGCATGTGTGTGTTTACCACAGCGAGTGTGTCAAAGGAGATGATGTCACCAGAATGAAGAACTCAGAGGTGAAAACAGATGACCTTTTCTGTCATCCTCAGAGTCTGTAAAGGCAGACAAAGACAAGAAGACTTAAATGAACAAAACCACAAAGAAAAAAACAGGAAACAGAAAGCAGAGAGAAACAAGAACCAAAGACCAGGAGAATTCTGAGAAGGCGGACACCGAAAAATATGGAGAACTCAAACTAGAAATGAGAACAATTAAAAACAAAACAGGAAAACAGACCAAGGAAAGAGACTGAAGGACGAAAAACCAACAAAACCCAACACCTGACAATGATCACAACGTCCATCTAAATCTGTAATCTGTAATCCCCATATAAATTCTGGTGAAAATTGGAATTAGTTCCTTTCCAATACAAGAGAAGCAAACCCACTAATCCCACCAATCTAGTCCAGACAGATGGTAAGTTAGTCTTAATGCAAATTAACGTGGTTCTGACCTGAATTCATACCTTCATTTTTCTTCTCTTTACCAGTCTCTCTGAATATCTTCATTCTGCTCCACTTTTAATAAAAGCTTTCCTCGTTTCCATGAGAAGAAAGCCTTTAAATTCCCACGTCTCTTGAAGACTTTCTTAGGCATAAGGTCGCTTAATTACTTAACTGCATTATCACTCAGAAAGGTGTCACTAAGCACAGATTTTGGGCTAATACAGCAGTCTTTAAGAAGAGTTTTGTGGCTTCCATCTCCAGAGTCTGATATTAATTCACAGCAGTGGTTCTTTGGATATTTGTATGTCAGCACCTGTGGGACCCTCATCTACATCCATCATGATCAGCATATAAACTGCACTGGCTGACCAGTTAAATCTGCATAATTAAGCACCACAAAGGTGAACCAAAAAGCCTCCCCGAGTTGTTTGATTGTCTTAATTCTCCCCTTCCCATCAGCAGACGTAGGCTGAACCCTTTTGGCACTTTAATATTGAGGTATATGAAGTGACAAATTGAACATAGAAAGTCAGAACGGGGTGATGTTGAAGCAGGCTGAATGTTGTCCTGCACAAGGACAATCTACCCAGGGAGCTGCCGCTGATTTATCCTTTCCAATAAACAGGGAGATGAGTTTACCCCTAATGGTGCCATGAGACGTGGCTTTTACCGGGAAATCACGAATCAATTCCCCAGAGGCTGCTGGTCCTCAAGCAGCTAGTGACTCTCTGTTAATCTCCTCTCTTAATGTGTCGTGTGGATGCTTCACTCACTGATTTGCAGCCCTAATTTTGGCACTTTGAGGGACCCAAACCTTCACTGAAGTTTCTAACGAAGAATCATAGATGCCATAAACTTCTCTTTGAGGGAAATCTGGAATGAAAAGGATTCTCGCAGGACAGCTTCTCATGGTGGAAACGCAAACCGCAGCCAATTTGGCAGAATACTCTGAGCAATGTCGTGATGCAGCTCAAACAAATAGCTTTGAGGATGTTTCTTAGGTTCAGGCTGAAAACGAGCAACACAAACTTCATCTGTTGCTGTACAAAACTTTTTAAACAATGGTAAAAAACCTCCCTAAATATTTTATTTAAAAAACAACTACCTGTGGGGTGGAGAAGTAACTTCAAAGTCCCACCCTCTCCCTTTCCAAACACCTCCTCTGATCTCACTTTAGTTTCTACCACATACTGTATGTCAATTTTCTCACATACATTGGCTGTGCTGAGCATCAATAAACATTTTACTGCATTTGAATTCGCCTGCCAACCCGCACTCGGCAGATCCACCCATTTAAATGTCTGATGACTTCCCTCCAACATGGTCTCTGCCCGTCGAGTTTTGCAATCGTTACTCCTCATCATGCCAATTTGCTCGTGGGTCCCACTATTTGTTTCTTCCTCTGATAATGACTACCTGGAAACATCAAATTAGGTGTTCTCAGTATTGTTATGATGCTGTGAACTCTCATGCAGATATTTTGACATGCTTTGGCAAGTGATGCTGCACCTTAAGCAACAAATCATCTTAATTAATGGCAGCCGCCCTAATGGCGAGAGTGTTACCAGTGCCTATGTGCATCAGAGATAATGATGATGAATGCAAGCTTGGAGAGTTTGATTAAGGAGACACCATCAGAAGCCGAGTAAATGTGCACTGTTCCTCTTCTACATCTGATTAGACTGAGATTGGGCAGAAAGCTAAATTCTTCAGAGAATTACCATGCAAACATAGCAGATCAATGCCGCCTTTCTAAATGGCACATGAGTCAGCCTTAAAACGAGCGTGTAATTAGGAGCGGGTGATCCGCCTTCAACTTGATATCCTCATTAAAGCCTGCAAACACAAACAAAGAGGAGCTGGACAGATTAAGCCATTAGTGACAAATGTGCAGCAAAGCAGCAGGGCCGGCCTCCGTTTTCTGCACCCCCCCTCATTAAATCCAGGGTCATAGTGAAGCAGCGACCTTTCACGTGGGGGTCAGGACCCCGGTCCTCCAGAGGGTCAACACAGAGGCACGCATCACCTCGGTTCAAGTCCCTGTCATGCCTGTTTGTGGACAACAGGAGCACCAGGCTGATATTTATTGTTTTATTAGAATGACTTTTGATTTTTTTTAGTCACAACTAAAGCAGGAACCTTCTTACTGACCCCAAACTATTTTTTGCATCAGAACCAGAACCATCTTTGTGGACCGAGTGTACAGGAAAGAGGGGCCAACCAGCACCGTGACACCAGGCCAGAGATAACTGCTAAAAAAAGAGATACATAATAATGACAACAACAATGTCACATGTAAATGGAGAGGAAAGAACTGTGTGGACCTATAGCAGCAGAACTGTGGGATGTTTCAGGGTCACTGAGCCATCTCATACTAAAAACTTTATCTAAAAGGAAAGTCTGTAGCCCGATCTTAAAGGTAGAGAGGGGATCTCCTTCCTGAACCCAAACTGGCAGCTGGTTCCACAGAGAGAGGACTGATACCTGATGGCTCTGCCCCCCTTTCTGCTTTTACAACCTCCAGAAACCACAAGTCCAGTAGACCTGCAGTCTGCTGGGATCTGCTGGGAGAATATCCAACTGTGAGCTCTGCAGAGACAATGGAGCTGCTCATTCAGAGCTTTGTATGTGAGGAGCAGAACTTGGAGCAATTCAGATTCTGTTCTGAATTTAACAGGGAGCAAATGAAGATAAGCTGATAATGAAGACATATGAACAGAAATCTGGCAGCAACTTTTTGGACTGCCTGGAAGCTTTCCAGAGCATTGTGGACCATTTTTTTTTTTATGTGGTCTAAAGAGCAAAACTCTAAAACAGGAGTATCACAAAAAACACATTGGACTGAATGTGTTGGGTTGGACTTCTTTTAGTGTAATAAACCTCAGCTGAGTCTGTTCAGGTACAAATCTGCAACGGGAGGAGCTGGTGGAGCTCCAGGCCCAGCAGCAGCTGCAGGGTGGCAGGAACCCGCAGGAGCTGAGGTCATCATGATGGGATGGATATGAGAGGTGTGCCTCCACGGACAGAGATGTGTAACACCACCTGTCAGGAGATCTTCCAAAAATATGAGTTAATATAGCAAAGTGAATAAGCTAAATGTTCTTTTTCTCTTATAACAACCCTCAAAGCTCATATTTTGGTCTTCATAACAGCTTCCATTCTTCCTCTGATTTTTTATCTACTTTCCAGCAGTTTCTCTTGTCATTAGGTCCGACAGAGTTTCTAGCTGTTTACACAAACTTGTTTTGGATGAAACCTTTGTGTGATCAGTCTTTGAATCTCCTATCAGTAGATACTTTTTATCTCATGATTTCCGATTTCCAATTATGGTCAGGCTTTAAAAGTCATTCTGCCGAACACACGTCGGGTCATTTCCCGTAAATCACCATCATCACTTTCTGAAAATCTGCCTTTTGATCATGAGGCTCTAGACATCTTTCTTTGGCAGGGTCAGATGAGAAAACACTGAAGCTGCTGCCTGTTCGACACTTAAATTATATCTGACCTTCAAACTGCTCAATGTCTGCAACACACTGACTCACTGATGCACTCGCTGTATCTCCCTTATTCAGGCCAAGTCCCGGCACCACCCAGAAATAGAAATCAAATAAGTTTCTTTTGTATGAGCATGAAGAACTAATTGATGAAAAAAACAAACGAATCACATAAATGTTATTTGGGTGTTCAGCGGTGGTCCACCGAGCATCAAATATGGAAGAAATGGGACTTTAGTGGTTCTGTACGTGATCAGTGGCTGGGCAGCTGGGGTTCTCCCTGACCATTCCTGCTGACCACATCCATCCCTTTATGACCACAGTGGACCATCGTGATGGCTGTTTTCAGCAGGATAACAGGTGTGCAGATGTGATGGATATGTAGATGTTATCCGACAGATCTGTAGCAACCAAGTCACTCTGTAAATACAGACCATAGAAGAAGAGTAAAGGCAGTTCTGAAGGCAGAAAGGAGTCCAGTGTTTTCCATCAAGGTGGCCACGGCTGGTGGTCTGCTTTTCTCCTTTCAGCTGTGCTCCTTGTCCTCAGCTGGCTGGGCTTACTAATTATCCTCATCTGTGTTTAAACAGTATTTTCCTCAACCCACCCACTTTTGATGGGCTCTAGCTGCCCTGCAACGCTACTAGGAATGAGCAGGTAATGGAATTGGATGGACGATGTCTGGTTTTCCAGCTCGGCCATGCCTAGTCATCACACACTTTTTCCTAAAAATGTCGTACTGTTTGTTAACTAAAGACTGGGACATGTTTGACCTCCTGTCGGTGGATTTTTCAGGTATTTGTAATGCTAACGCGTTTGCGATGATAAGATGAACTGCTCATCTTTTCATCACAAACAAAGATGAAGTCTGGAGGTGAGTGGGCATACGTGACACGTCTGGATGAGTCAATCCCGTTGAGTCTGGAAGCCTCGCTGCGTGTCTGAGAGCGATGTGGTGGCGTACAGCTGCAAACAGCAGGTTCCCAACAATGACAACACACACACACACACACACACACAGCGTGGACAGGAATGTTGTGTTTGAACCCAGCGCCAGCCCAAAATGAGCAAATCTGTACAAACAGAGAGAAAGCCAGCTGTTGGGTGGAGGGGAAAACTTCCTTCTAAAAAATATTCTCTGATCTCTGATGTGGTAGATGTGTGTTCTTATATATCAGAAACTGAAATAAGTACAAATTTAAACACATTTTTGTTCTTGGAAATGCACATAAGAAACTACAAATGTCTACATTTTACAATTGGACTAAGTAAAACTTTTTACATGATTAATTTATTTATTTTCCTGCAGTGAGGAAATAAGGAAGAAAGGGCATTTTTAATGGGTGAACATGCCAAAATAGCGTCTCCCCAGCAGGTTTTTGTGTTTTAAGGCTCAGTTATTTTAATTTTGCACCGTGAAAGGTTCTCACTGTGCTTGAGCATGTAATCTCAGATAAGCAAATCTCTGGCGATTTGTTACCACTAAAGAATAATCTCCTCCAATTTACAGAGGGATAAACTGGGACATGTGAAGAATAGCATGGCTCTGACTTTAAGATAAACCCTTACATTTGAAAGATTCACTCACAGGGAGGCCTTTTTTATGCACATTAAATCCAGAGAGACAAATCCGTGACAGTTTGATGGTGAATATTTTCATCTGGTTTCTTAATGTTTTTAGTCAGGTGATTTCCAAAATGCAAGTTTTATAGAACTCAACCAAGGCATCCCTCTCCAACACCTCCTGGAGGATCTTGAGGTTTTCCTTGACCAGATGGGATATAAAAGGTCCCATATTACAAAACACTTGATGGAATTACTTGTTGCTTGTTTGACTTGTTTAATCCAAAATAGTGAAAATTGTGGTTCTGTCCTAATCTGTATGTGTGTGACCACTCATATCAGAAGCATACACATCTGCTAACCAACAGGGGCTGCATTGTTATGAGCCTCCTTCAGACTCTTAGATGTTGGTTTGCAATATTCATGAGGCACAAACGTAAACGAATATGTTCATCCCAAGCTGTGTGAGACACCCCCGTCCCCTCTGCTGCACGCAAGTGCTGCTGTCTCCGCAAACTTCATTGTTGGTGATCTGATAAAAGAGAAAATGCCATCTGTCATCTCTCACGCAATGTGCGAGGTGCTTCCAACATACGCACGCCAACACACTCGGTTGAAGTTTATTCTGTTTGTATTAAATGCCCTCAGATGAGACCATTCTGCAGTGGTATACTCCCAGGAAATAGTCTGGTTCGCTTTCAGAGCCAGTAATATGATGAAAAAAATCTATTTCCAATCAATTTCCTGGATGCATCTCGGAGGACTGGTTCTGACATTTGCTCTAAATTTGAGAATGATTGTTTTCAAATTGATTTCTCTCAGTACAAATGTGGGATTAGATCCCTGAGCCATCCAAATAAGCTAGAACATGATTTATGGTGAATTTTCATCCTTCGTTGGATTTCTTGCATTTGGAAATGACACGTGATGGTAAGGCACTGTGTCAGAGATGTTCACACATTGTAAGGATTCATTTATTCTGCTTCCTTCTCTTGGCATTTCGGTTTTATTGTCCTCACTGTTAAACAACCTGGCGAAGCTTTTCTGCAAACTGACACTTTAAAGAAAATCATTCATCATGCTGCTTTTCACATTTATATGTTTTTTTGTGATTGAAAAAAAATGTAATCTTCCTACATTCTCAAACATATTTTAGATGACTATACCTTCTCCAAGCTAGTCTATGAGAACAAAACCTTGGACTTCGAGTTGTCCTTTCCTGCAAAGACTGTTGTCCAAACTCACCTCCATGACTCATCCGGTGAGCCTCCTCGACTCAGAGTCTCCTCTGGACTCTGACAGACAAACTCAACAGACCTTTGGAAATATCGGACGATATTATTCCTTGGGTTGGGAAAGGAATCCATCTCTTTCCATCCATCCATTCGTCCATAATCCATTCATCCATCTATTTAGTCCCATCCTCTTATCTAAGGTTGTATGGCAGAGGCAGTGGGTTCCGGAGTTAATCCGGGACATTTGTCTCCAGGTCCTGCTGAAAGAACCAAACGGCATCGCCAGGCCAGAAGGGATGAGGTGAGGATTGGAACAAAGATGGAGCAAGAACCTGAAAGTTTCTCCTTCTGGCACAGCTTCCTCCGAACCAAGTCCCAATCCATCTGTCCATCTTCCATCAAAGGTTAAATAATGACCAAACACAATCCAGACCTGAGTCTTGTCTGGAATTTGTTGGAGAGAGCTAAGGACCAGAGAGGAGACACAGGAAGCCTGTTCGCAAACATCACATTTCCCCGTTAGTGTTTAAACAAAGTTTATCCACAAATGGCATGAAAGGGCTCAGATAGCGACTGGTCCGTCCACCTAAAAATACGCTCTTAAGATGTTGGATGTTGGAAATACCTACAGTCACCTTCAGATAATAGGGGACCTCTTGTGGCCCCGAGAGCAACTGCATGTGCAGCATCACAATGACGTGATCATCCCAAGCAGGCTAACGTTTAATCTGTATCCAAACCAAGTGTCTTATCTTCTGTTTTGATTATTTGGGTACAGATATGTTGATATGTTGAAACGTTACTGCGCTGCAGATTGAAAGTAGCCCCATTGTACACATGGCTTCTCTGATGACAACATATTCAATTGTACCCTAAAGACAAAACAATTTTATTGTTAATCGTGTTAAGATGAGGACATTATGATACTAGTAATAATGAAATTCAAATTTACAGCACAGCCATGGCAGACCCCTAACTGAGTCGCCACTTTCCAAAAACAGTCAATATTGTGCCCGAATGTGTACTCTCACAGTGTCTCACATTAGTTATTTCTTATTTCTCTCAATTCCAGGCGCATGAGAGTCTTTTTGGCCTTCTATTAAACAATCAAGACAACAGCGCATTTAATGCAGACTGCTTTCAAATCTGAGTCCAAACTGCGGAGATTCCTGCAGGTGATTCTCCACCCCCTCCTGCCCCCCTTCCCCCTCCTCCCACCTCTCCCTCCCTCCGCCTCCTCATGCGCGCTCCGCTCCACTACGGCGCCTTTGCGCCCCGTTCAGCCTCATATCAGCCTTTTGAGGGAGGAGCGCACCTTGCTCCAGTCAGTGGAGCGGCAGCTCTCCTCCGCGCGTCATGCAGACATCCTCACGCCTCCGGAGAGACACCCGGACAACTCCAGGCAAAACTGCTCAGTTCGTGGATCGCTGTTTGCTCCAAATTTAACAGGGGAATCTGTTGTTTTGTTTTTTTTTGAATGACCAAAAACTGATTTGCTCATCGCCCACTTTTCGTAGTGTTTTTGTGCGTGAACTTTTTAAAAACGACCAAACCTCGAAACAACTCTCTGCACAGCATGCTGCTCTTTGGAAGCTCGTGGTTGAGAAGGACGCACACTCTTCTGCACTTGTCTCTTTTACTGCAGCTGGTCGTTTGGGAGATGGTAAGTCAAGTCAGAATGATTAAGTTAATGTTATGGAGCTGATATTCCTGATGATACATTTTTAAGCAAAAAAAAATAAGCTTATGCTCCTCATCTTCACAAACAATGCACGCTTCAATCCGGTTATTATCATTTGACAATCATTTGAAATGTTTTTCTCCTCTGTCATCCAGATTTTAACATAATTTGGTGAATAAGTGCAACAATTAATGAAACATGGTTAAACATAACCTATAATACATTCTTTTTAATTTTTTATCAGAGCCAGAGTCTGATTGTGCAGCTTAAAGTGAATCTCTGCTGTGAGCTCCTTCATTCTCCAGAACAGCCTGAACCCTCTCCACCCAGCTCTGTGTGCTTTCTTCAAGGAGTCTTCAGGAATAGTTCTCCAGGCTTCTTGAAGGACATCCCAAAGCTCTTCTTTGGATGTGGGCTGCCTTTTGTTCCGTTCTCTGTCAGATTATCCACACTGCTTCAATAATGTGGAGCTCCGGCTCTGGGGAGGATTCATCCCTCCATCAGACCTGTTGCCACTGATTTTCAGTCCACTTCTTGTGTCACTGGGTAGAGCTCAGCCTTTTCTCCCCATTTCCCTTCCTTAAGAATGGCTTCTTGACAGCCCCCCTTCATGGAGAGCATTTCTGATGAGGAGGAGATGGATCAGATGAAGGTCCAGATGCATCTCTCAGCTCCTGTCAGCTCTTGGCTGGATTCTTTCCTCTTTCTTAAGGACATCACTTTCTGATCCTCATCATCTGCCGTAGTTTAATAGGCCCAACACTTCTTCTTTTGTCCTCCACTTCTTTTTTCCAGTTTCCTCAAATGTTTTAAGTACACGCTGCACAGCATGCTGAGATATTCCGAGTTTTCAGCTAAAAGCTGTTTGGGAATCACCTTGATGCTGCCTTCTAAAATCTGCTTCTTTGCTAAATTGTCTCTTCTGTGTCGGCACAAAACTGGCTCATCCCTTGAGTTAGGGGCCTTTTTTCTGGCTGAATGATCCATAGATCAGCATTACGTGGCTTAACAAATAGAAATTTCCTCTGAAAACGCTCAGCTACAAGAGCTGGAATGGGAGAAAAAGCAGAAAATGTTCATAGATGAAACAGAGAACCAATTGACCCAGAGATTACATAATAAAGTCTGGGTACATGGATGTAAAACATAAAGAAATAACTTTTCATTTCACAGAGTTTTCTGAATTGCGGCAGTGAAATTAAATGGAAAAACATGAAAAACATTTCATTTAATCCATCAGCTGCTTTTGCACTAGGGTGATAAAACTGTTATCTAATTTCCGTAAACAGCCTATAAAACACAGAGAAGTCCCTATCTTTGGCCATCAACACGCTGCTTCATCTTTGTAAGGTCAGTCGGAACTGTTTCTGAGAATTAGGATCATTATTCCCTGAACCATTTGTCTCCAGTGGTCTCATTTTCCCTGGATGTCACGTGACGCTCCTTTCTGCCTTCATGTTTCTGGCTTTGATCCATTTTGATGGGGTTTTTATTTTGCTCACATGCCTTACATACATGTAGCGCATGCCATGACCACTCAGTGACTAAAACATATAGCTCCGGTAAACAGTAAATAAATAAAGAAGAACAGAAAAGAAACAGCGGTGTCTCCTGTGGCTCCATTAACATCGGACACCCTCTTGACTCTGCTCCCGTCGACTGCAGACAGACGGCAGCAAAGAGAAAGCATTAATATTTTCTCCTTTTTCTTGTGCACATGTACATATGCTGGTTTGAACTGAAAACAAACCAGGGTGGAGAAATATCCCTATTTTACTCCATTTTTACGCTCATTTGAACTCTTAGATCCGTCAGATGGGGTTTTGGCTTTTGTGGTCCTGAAGGTTCCATTTTCGGTCAGACATTCAGCAATCATCTTCTTCATTTTGAAAGCAGTATGGGATAGAAATAATAAGGCAACATATAAGAAGTCTAAATATCAGTCATGTGCGCGGTGGGGTTTCTCCTCTGATCTGCTGCTGAAGGCCTCTGGTGAACTTTTAAACGATGACACGAAGTGACCCCCTGCCTTCTGTCTCCTGCCTGAGGCGAGTCCTGCCTCTGATTTCAGAAAACAAACCAAAAAAACCTCCCAGTCGTTTCTAAAGGGCACAGGTAATCTAGAGGGGGCTAAAGTGGGGAAATGTGCAGTCAATGTTGCCCACATCCTGTTGGTGCCCTTCTGATGGCTGTCTTTTAATGTCTTTTGTTCACACCAAAGACAGCCAATTGATATTAAGGGTAGTATCCTACTGGTGGAGAGCAGAGGTTTCTGAGTCAGAAAATGAGGAGTAAGACACACGTCAGGTGACGACTTGTGTTTCGTGTTTTTGTGAAGATAGATATCTTACTTTTTAGCAACAGTGTAACTGTTTCCGATGGCGCAAACTGTTGCAGAGTTACTATAATTCAAAGTGTGTCTGTGTCCTTTGGCACACAGCCATTTCACAAGCTGCCTTCTGAGTTTCTTAAAGAAAACCTTCAACAACCAGTTTTCTTTAACTTTGTTCTGGCCCAACTGCCCTCAAAGTGTCTTGGACATGTTGTCTGTAGCTGGATAATTAACTTTAGAAGCTCTGGCACCACCTATCGGGCTTCGAGCGAGCCCCTGTAGGAAATGAGAGACTCTGGAAAGGTGGAATTAAATGTGTTTGTTTGTCTTATTATCCCCCTATTGAATTAGAGATGGTTGGTCTGTGGGTTTGATCAGACATGCTGTTGTACAGGAATCTGTTTGGTCAGACCTGATGGAAGGAAACAGCTCTTTTCTAAAAAAGCAAAGAAGTCAGCCAGTGGAGGACCAGCCAGCTGCTGGGCTCTATTGATACTTGTGGTGATCATTTCTGCATCCAGAGACACCTTTGCTTGAAAATTTGCCACTTTTACAATAGCGAAGTGAACAGTGAAAAAATCCGAACCAAGCAGTAAGACAAAAGAGATAACCCAGAGGTGAATACAGACATGAAGCACACACACACGCGCACACGCACACGCACACACACACACACACACACACATGAATGAATGATCTTTTAGACCTTGTGATTATCCGTCCTTTGTGTCGCTGTGATATTCTGAAATGTAAATAGTGGTGGCTGGCTGAAGGAGGGCCGGAGGCTACTGCCAACCCGCGATAATGACCTCATTAAAACCGAGATTAAACTCAAATGACTGCTGCCGCAAAAACTGCTGCCATTTTGGAATGAAGGTTACAATAATTAAAGAGCGCTCTGATGGCGCTCAGGCATCCCTCTCACACTCTCATTTTAAAGCTACTACTACTGGTATTAGAAACCCTGCTTCTCATCTCCCAGTTCCTCAGGATTCTCTTGAATAACCCACAAAACACAACATGTCCGGCTGCTCTGCAGAGCCGGTCTGTTTCATAAGAGCAGATATAAGCCCGCTGTGCTATCAGAGTGAGGCTTTGTGGTCACCGGATCACTTGTTGCTCCCCTGGGTGAGGTGCTGTGGGAGTCTACAGGCCACCCAGCTGAAACAGATTGTGGAAATATTTGGTTTACACTCAGTAAAGTGTAGGAGGCAGGACACAGTTACCTGAAGATAACGCAGGGTTCTCTGAGAAAAAGGAGGATATTTTATCATTGAACTGATGGAGCCACTCACCACCCAGCCCAGACTTACTGCACAGGGAAATCTGAGGGTTTCTCTGCTTATATACCCTAAATTAATATAACTTTGTTCCTGTATGCTTTTTTTTTTTTGCATATATAATCGTCCATGTACTGCAAATTCGAATTCAAAATTCCTGCTGTTTTCCTCCAAAATGAGGCCAGAATATCTTTGAAATGAGCTCTATTCTACCATCCATTACAAAAATGCAGTTAAACTTTGTGCTAATGTGTCGGAAACAAGCTGACCAAAAGGTGGAACACAGAACTGTGGGATCATTTTATACTTCATTCTTTATAAATCAATCACTTTGACCCAGGGTGGACAGCAGCTGGGACTATTTGCTGGCATGTTTTTAAATCGGTGTCCTAACTAAACTTTGACATGTACCAGTCGTTGGCACCTGAAAAGAAAAAAAATAAAAGAACACTTTTTCTCCTCCAAAATCAACTTCAATTTTAAGTATATTTTTAGTATTATTCCAGATATCACAGAAATAAGTGAAACATGTTTGTGGCATTTTTAAACCATCCCAACTTTCTTCTGGACTAATGTAAAAAAGAACAATGTGTCACATTTCATAGCGGTTTTATATACAATCATGACTGTGTTGCCGTGTTTCGGTTAAAAAGAAACAAACGCAAGTGGGAAGAGGCCAAAGCTTCTCCGTCTGATAACAAAAGAATTAAGGCTTTAAAAGGAGTTTGCAGGCTTAACAAGTGTGAATCTGATATCAATGAGCCGTTTAACATCCTAATTTACCCGCTAGGCACTGGGCTTTCCCCCTCTTTTTAGTTGTGACTGATAAATTGATTTTCCCTCTCATCAAAGCTGCAGAGAACAAATGCCTCCAATCTGCAGGTAGAGACGTGTGGGGCACACAGAAGGGAGAGAAAGCAACGATTTACATATTCACACATCCCAAAACACTAAATAGGACATGAGTGTAGAATTACAATTAAGACATTTCAAGGCATGAAGGGATTATTTTTCGTGAGCAATTTGTGTTCATGTTTCATTTTAATGAACACAGAATGTTTTGGGGGCCTGAAGAAAGACTTTAAATGAAACTTTTAAAAGGTAAAACAAGCTGGGTACCTCATGCTTTACTGCCTCATTTAAAAGATGTGCATGGAAGGTCCATAGATTTGTTTATTTTTTAATTTGAGTAACATTTGTAAGGAAACAACACCACTTCTGAGAACTAATGAGGATATGCAAATTGCTGACAATTTTTTTCAAATTGTAAGGCTCCTACATAGGAAAGCATTTCCTTTAAAGGGTAAAAATCCCCTTGTTTTCTTGTGTTGCACATTGCAAACTGTAAGCCTCAGATTCAACAGTGCATTCATGAGTTAACTTTGAAAAATGAATTCACCTTTCCAGCTGGTCTGCCACCCACTAAAGACTTGGGGTAGGGGCTTCCCCAGGCTCCCCAAAATGTAATAAATAAGCTGGGATGGACCATAAAAGAGTCTGTCTTTGGCAAAGATTTAATATGTGGAATTAATGCTCCATTTCAGATGCTTTGAGACCTATTTTGACTAAGCTGTAAGCTCTGTCCTGCATCTGCGTTTTAAGATGTGAGCTCAGTGCGAGCAGAATTACAAACACCGCAGAATTATTATAAATTTGGTATAAAAAACACCCCAGGTAAGATTTTAATATTTAAAATTGTCCAGATACAGACAGCATGCGTGTGTTTTGTATGCATAATAATTTGTTAGTTTCTAAACACAAGCAAGCATGTGCCATTGTGGAAACAAAAAGCATGATCCAAATATGCAATAGTAATGCAATATCCTCCCCATCCAATTATTTATCCCTCAGGACAGATTCTCTCGTCTAATCGTTTGCAAACTTTTGGCTTACTAGTGTCAGATAACTTTCAGATAACTTTCAACTAACTTTTGGCTCATCGTTAGCTAACTGGTGCCTTGCTGTTTGTTTGCTGCCTAAAGTTCAAACAAGTTCTTGTCTGTCATTTCATAAATGTATTTTTAAAACAGAAGCCTATTTTTAATAATGATTACTTCCGCAATCTGATTTCCCATCAGTGATCAATAAAGGACTACTGAACATAACTAAATAGAATTTAATTAGAGCAGTAAAGCAGGAAAGAGGCTGAATATTTCATTCTGTCTTCAACTGGGAGATATACAACAGATGGGTTCCAAACATATGGATGCATCAGCCAACAGCCCCTTAAATCAGAACAGGATGTTTACCTCTAAAAGAAGAGCATCTCCCCATGTGTTAATCCTGGATAATGCAGGTCACAGGTCACCCTCACCTGCAGAGGGTCCATCTGTCCAACAGGCAGGTGTTGTGCCTGAGTGGGTCAGTTCAAATATCTGCTCCCATTGAAATCCCTTCAGCACTAACAAAACAATTATTCTGATTATTTTACACTTGGCAGCAAAGAAGATGACTTCATCTTGAATTCATCTGGGGGCAGATGTTGCTGGATTGTTCCGGGTTGTGTCAGTGAATGGATATGCCTTACACAACATGGCTTTAGATCGGATCTCACAATTTAAAGAGGAAGTCATCAGACGCCCACATTTAATTGCAGGGGGTGATTATCATTCAGAGGCTGATCCCAGGGGGGAAACTTTTTTCACAGCAGGAGGGCAGAGAGGGAGGATGAGCATGGACTAAGGCCTTAGTTTTAACCTATATTAGCTTTTGAAACATAATTAATAAATGTCTGGATAAACAGTTTAGTTGTAGATCAATTAATTAGATCGAGCTTCTAAACTCTCCCCAAACAGACACATGAGATAATCCACCAAAATCCGGATATTTTTGTCTCAACTCAACTCAACTCAACTCAACTCAACTTTATTTATAAAGCGCTTTCAGTCAGCCAAAGCTAAAATCAAAGTGCTGTACAGGCCATTTGAGCAGATCATAAAACACAATTATCACCACACCACAAGACAAACTCAAAGATTAAAAAAAAATAAAACAGTAAGAGCAAAAAGAATAAAAATAAGAATGTTTTTATACCAACATTAAGCTGTCTTTCAGTTGTCAGTTTAGTGTTTTCTTAATCTAATTATATTTGGTCGATGCTTAAATGATTGTTTAATTGCTTCATGTGTGCTCTGAATGGTTACTTACAGCCAGCTCAGTCGATGTTTTACCTGTAACCTGGTTTCTTTCTGCTCTTCAGACGGAGGCGATCCACCCGGACTGCGCTCTGGTGGAGCAGCACATGCAGGCTCAGGAAGAATGCTACCACATACTCCAGCAGGAGGAGAGCAATCGCTCTGCTAAGACAGGTTAGAGTTGTCCTGTATTTTATAGCGTAGGAACCTTTTTTGAGGGCTCTTCTGGTAAGGGAACTTGTCCAGGAAAGATTTAAATTCGCTCCAGTGCATATAGACAAATTTACTTTCATGTATTTGAATCAAATAAAAATTCCAATTGAGCAGCTTTTGTGCACCTAAGCTTTGCCTGGGTGGAAGAATAATACTCCAAAGGGAAATGTCCTTTGACTTTTAATTCATTTTGTTCAATTGTATCTTTTCCTGTTCACTTAATATTTTTATAGTTATCATATACACACGCATACTTCTTGGAATATGTGCCAATGATCTCATCGTACCTTCCTGGACCTAATGATTGTTAATCTTTAATCAAAAGCAAAGAAAGCTCAGCTCCTTTCTATTATCCTTTGATTAGCAGAAACTTGATTATCCCTCAGCTGGCTGAGCAGCTTAACAGCCAGCGCATCCAATCATGTGAGGAAATATGAGGATTAAAGAGACATATTGGTGAGCCGAGCCTGGATCTTTTTACTGCTGACTTACAGGCCTCCTAATGCCTCAGAAAAACAAAACACTCAAAGAGCTCATCAGAGCTGTGTTGCATTTTCCAGCTGGGATGTTATCTGAAAGGATGCTGCTCACACCTGGAATATGAATCGTGTTTGTTGTGAAGTGTTTGGAGATTTGCGACGAGGTCATCCGGTGGGGTGAAGCCCGGTCTCTCTGCTCTCCTCTGCTCACGAGATGAGACAGCTGCTGTTGGTTAGAAGTAATTGCATCATTTGCCACCTTTTTCCCGTGTTCATCCAAAGACAAGATGGGACAGCTAGTAGAGAAGGAGGCGGGATGGAGCGGGTTTGTGCACGAGCAGAGCAGTGATTGAAATAGACTGAGAAGTTTTAAGCTTAAACTGTCCTGAAAAACGAGTAAAAGATTCCCCAGAGGCTCAACCAACCGGTCTGTGACCCAACTCTACTATTATCTGTTGAATTTGTTAGGGCGCTCACTCATTTGTCTGGTTTGTTACCCAATCATTTGAGCTGGTGGATGTGCAGACTAAAGGTAAAACGACTCCGAAGGAGCGTCTGAGGAAGGAGCTATGAACAGAAAGCTGATTGCTCTTATCTCTGAATGCAAATGTGTCCTTAATGCTCCGAACCGGGTGGAGGATTATTTTCAGGGCATTATCATAAAAGCTGGGGCTTGCTTCTCTGTTTGCATGTCAGTGAGCGCATAGGAGACATTTACATGGCTTTAAGTTACTCACATTTACACACAAGAATGATGAAGAGTGACAACTAATTCCCATAAAAAAGACGTTAAACAGCAACACAGCCTCAAAAGAAACCGGCTCATTATTATTTAGCTGCTCGCACTCACGGAGACACATATAATGAGTGTTAGAGACATGAATATTCATCCATGTTTCAGCTGTCCTGAGGAGAGGCTGTAAGGTTATGTGGGTCAGATAGGAGAACAGATGGAAGTGGAAACAGGGGAGAGAGAGCGCATATTCAGGAGCAGAGGCTTGTTCCAAAAATCCTTTGTGCAAAGTTAAGAAAAGATGACATCTTGAAAATGATCAGGCAAACAAAATGCTCTGTTTTTGAAAGGGCAATGATGAAACAGCCACAAAACGGCTCCCGAATCAGATCAAAGAGTAAAGCCAAGTTATATCAAGGCCTATTCTTTGTGTTGTCATCCAAATCAAACAGATGAAAAGCTGTAATGAAAGGAAACTAAAATGTTTTTGGTCTAACCGGCCACCACAACCGTGTGGCTTTGATATGGTGAAGGACGCAGAAAAACGAGAGACCTCATCAGCCACAGCTGGTTAGAGGCCAGTCACACCCCGGTCTGAGCACCAAGGCCACAGATCAGACCTCACTGGCCATCAGTTGTTTAATTCATATTTAATTAACTTTGGTCTTAGTTTTTCAGCATTCTAGCAAGATTTTCTTCCTTTTCCCTAATTTGTTTCTATTTTGATGTACTGGCAAAAGGGTGGCACTCAACACTGACAATGTTTATCCTCAATATTTGATGCTGTAATGTTATATTTTTAGATTCAGGAAAGTCTCAATATTTGAAGATATTTTCAATACATACAAATGTATTTTGGACCAAAAAAATGTTGGGGGGGAACCTCTCCTAAAAGTATCTTTATTTGGCCCGCTACACACTTTAACACAAATGAATAGAATAAATCAATGCCTCCAGCAGCCTGCACCCCTCTACACACTCCAGCTGTGTATCCAAATATGTGTAATCTCAATGCTGATTATTCTCAAATTTCACTAAATCTAACACTTGAGATGAAAAAACCTTCCTTGTGTTTTTTGTGTTTTTTTGTGTTTCCTGCTTTTATTCTTCCCCTACATGAGGAATTTCAGCCTCGTGCGAATGTTTTAAAGCCCAAAATCTCTGAAATAATTCAGTATTTCTAAGTTGTTGGTATGAAAGCCTGGTTTAAAACTGAAATGAATGGTATGATCATTAGTGGATTGCTCTGGGGAAAATGTTACAGTTAACACTGATATAGGGGTCAGTTTTTGTCCTTTTCTCTCTCCATAACTGTCATAACTGTCTACCATTGAGAGAAAGTACAAATGTATGGTCTACTTTCGGTTAATTAGCTCCTACAGTACCAGATACACCATCAGAGAAGAAATGAAGGACATCCATGACAGAGAAAATGATTGAGAGGTGGTGTTATTTTATTCTAAAATGATAATCATAGCTGAAATCTGAATCTTATAGATTCATGAGTGTGTATTGGTGTCATACCCTGTTTGCACATGGCTGTCACGATCCACTGTTGGCATTTTCACAGATCATTACACACCTCGGCAATCCTGCCCTCTTAGCATTCGCTGGCCATCCACAGCGTCATTCTCACAACTAATTATACGGGGGTGGAAAGTTGCAAAGTGCACATTACTGCAGGAACAACTGGTCTAAAAGCATGGAAAGATAAACATGAACAGCAGACATGATCATTATTCAACCGAAAGAACTTAAAAGGAAAAGTTTTCGTGGTTATCTACCTGGCGGTGGTTAGCACCGTCACCTCACAGCAAGAGGGTTCTGGGTTCGAGTCCCTAGGGGAACCAGGACCTTTCTTTGCATGTTCTCCCTGTGTCTGCGTGGGTTCTCTCTGGGTTCTCCGGTTTCCTCCCAACGTCCATAAAACCTGCATGTTAGGTTGATTGGACAATTTAAATTACCTTTAGGAGTGAGTGTGAGTGTGCGTGGTTGTTTGTCCTTGTGTGTCACTGTGTGACCCTGCGATGGACTGGTGGACCGTCCAGGGTGACCCCGCTTCTCGCCTATTGACCACTGGGATAGACTCCATTCCCACGCGACCCCATTTGGGAGGAAGCTAGTCAGAAAATGGATGGATGTTATTTACCACAGTTATGAGTTCAAACTACATTTATCAGTCAATGAGATACATGATCATAAATTTGATTAAGTAGATTTTTTGGTCTCATTGAATAATATTATATTGTCAATTATAAAAGATTGAGCTACTGTGTATAAAAAGGGTTTATGTTAACAGATATTAATTAACTGGCCAGTTTAAATTTTAAGATAATCCCTTTAATAAAGGATGAAAAAAGGAAATAGTTGATTGATAGTTGCTTTTTTAAACAGGACTGAAAAAGTACAATAAATCTTTAAAAAATTAAGTTAGGTCACTTGAGATTGACAAGTGCACATTTTTAAATAATTATGTTAGAAATTCATTTAATTTGGGAGATTTACAGCAAGCAAACGGCACCAATACAGTGGCATGAGCATTCATCATTTATTTAGAGTAGAATACTTCTAATTTGTGTTTTTCTCCACGTTAGTTAGCGACTGACTCATTTTTAGTTTTAAAGAGTGGTTTAAACAACATGTGTGTTCAGCTCTCTGGATCCAGTCATAACTAGTTAAAAGCGACATTTCTCTCCTACAACCTACATGGGGGACCTCCACACATGCTACATGTTTGATAGCTCCTTTTTACTCAATCATTTCCATTTTGTTAGGGAGGATTCAGGGACTTAGTTCTTCTTTTAAAAAGAAGGCATCTCTATATTCAAACACAGACAGTGCCACCATTGAAAGAAAAATATACATAGATACAAGATCATTTTAAAGGAGGAGTTTTAGATCTTAAACAGGCTGAAGATGCCCAGGATCCAACATTTGCCGCTTATTCACCAGTTCCAGGAGATGTTCCTACACCACTGCTTTTAAAAAATCTGAAACACAGAAAAAAGGTATTTGTCTCTCCTGAATCGGTCAGAGGAAACATTTCTGGAGGCCAGAGATGAATAAAAAGAACACAAATGTTATGATTTTGATTTCACGGGAATGCTTACAGACTTTACTCTTTTGTTTAGCGGCTGGATTTCATCTAATAGACTTTGCTCTAAAAATATCCACCGATATATGGACTTCATTGCCATCTTTAGGTGTTCGTTTCTGCTCAGAGTTGGGGTTGACTTTGTCAAGGAGATTAGATTAGATCTCCCTCTGAAGGGCATAAACTTTTCTGTTTTCATAATCTCTTTTATCCGCTGTATTAAACATCCCACTACAGGCCTCACTCTTGTTTTATTTGTGACATTATTGCAGTGTGTCTGCTTTATTGAATCGTGAAAATTCAGTCAGAGGAGGTATAAACCCAGATTGTGAGGAGGAAATGAAGGCCATATGTTCAGAGTGACATTTGATCAATCTGATTCTCCCTCACTCATTATGTTTGTGAAGGGAATGACAAAGCTGTCTTCATAACTGGTTCCTGATGTTTGTTATCGGTTACACAAATATCACAGGGGGGGGATCCGTGAAATCTGTGCAGCCAGGTGTGACCTTTCACAGCTCCCTGCAAAGAAAACAATCCTCCCCTCTGCTCACAGATCTAGGTAGAGACCAAAAGAATGAGGTGGTAGATACATGAGTTTCCTTCAGAAGGGGTCTGGGCTCAGATCCTCCATCCAGAGGAAGCTGAGGGGGGTCATCTGGTCAGGAAGATGGACCCCCTGGTTCCTGCTTTTGGAGATTTTCAGTGGGTAACTCAGGAAATATGTCTTCTATATAATAATTCTCAGTTAGCCTCATGGGCTTGATTGATTCTTTCTAAACTTTATAGAGAGAGCTTTCCTGATGTGCTCAGGATTCTGATTTTCTTTACCCAACTCACCTTTAAATTATTGTAAGATAATGACTCATGTGTACCGGTAAATTCCGTATACTCTAAAACACAGAGATTTAAGATGAAAACAGGAAGGATTTCTCTCTTTATTGACACCAAAAAAAATAAAAAAACAATCTAAAAGAATCAGGGCTGATAACTGTTTAAGCCTCCTTTTATAACGCAAGATAGAAAATGACTTCTCAAATCAGACTTCTGAAAAACCAATTATAAAAATGTTCTTATAACTCAAAGTATGACTGATTAAGGGATACATTTCTATTATCGGGTCACACGGGGGGCTGGAGCATGTGTTTTTGGACTGTGGGCGTAAAACCCAGATATACACACTCCACACAGAAAGAACCAGCCAGGATTCAAACAGGGAACCCTCTGACTGTGATTCATTCAATTAATTTTAGGTAATTAAATTAAAAATTGGTCCACTTCATACAGAGCTAGTTGTTCTGAAATCTGTCTCAGATCCAAACACCCATTCTGAGTATGTATGTGGTGACTGTGGGGGAAAAAAATCCCTTTGAATAAGAAGAAATCTCCAACAGAACCAAAACCATCCGTCTGGATCCGCTGTGAGCTGAGAGGACTGAAAAGAGGGGCCAGCAGAAAGAGAAACACAAGTAAACGAGAACAATATTGTCACATGCACATGAAGAGGAAAGAGAGCAAAGGGGGGAGAGGTGCATGATGGGAGCAGCAGTCTTTTTGTCTCATTTGAATCTATACATTTGTTAAAATTCTTCTAAATTTTGGATTTTAGGGCAATATTTTGAATAATATAGACAGGAAAGGAAGCCTCACATTCTCATTGTTTTTTAAAGCTTTTCCACAGGATCAGTGGATCTGTAAAATGGTTCAATTGGCAAATACGGTCCAATTTCCATTCTCTGACTGGAAGGCCAACAATTGGAGAGAGATTATAAAAATTATTTGGTGTATCTTTGAAAACACCAACTTTGATAATGAATCAGCACAGGAGCCCGAAGAGAATTCCCTCTCACTTCTATGTGCTTCCGTTGGCTGAGACTTTCATGCATGTTTAACCAGAACGATGCTCGTTACATAACAACCTGTCAGCCAGTCCAGTGATCCTCCATTACTGTCTCTGGTGTGGTGCAATGTGCTCGACATAGCCGCTTGCGAGCAGGACGAAAAGAGACGTTAATATGTGATGAGAGAAGCACGGGCCCATCCATCCTTTGAATCATCTTGCCAGAATGTCACCAGCTATGCTTTAATTAGCAGCTAATGAGGGGACATCAGTGGCATTTACGGGGTCTCCTTCACTCAGTGACAAACAAAAATGGCTATTCATCATCCTGAGTGCTGTTAAAGATTCCAACAGTGGCACAAGACTCCATCTTTTATCAATACAGCTGGTGAAAAATGAACATGTCAACCGTATTTTGGTGTAAGTGTAAAAGCAATCGGGAAAAAAAAGGAATTGAAAGGGCGTTCAAAGCCACATTTACCCAGCAAGATGCCTGTTTCTCACAACTTTGGCAGGAGAACCTGCAGCCGTGGCCAGAAGCTGTGTTTTATTATGAATGAGTGGTGGCGTGCTTTAATTGACAAAGGGTTGAGGAGCTTTGATGTACGAGGCGTTGTGGTGGCGCCTCATTACTGCTGTCATTCATCACACATGCAAACACACACCCGGCTTTCATTCGGAGAGGCAGAGGGCTGTAGGGAGAGCTCATCAGCCATGTGATGGGAGCAGCAGAGAGACAGAGCGTGGGCAGAGAGGAGGGCTGAGGACGTCATCGATTCAAACGCCCCTTCACTTTCGCAGACCAGGGGAAACCCCTCAAAAGTAACACTTGAGCGCTGACTTTCTGCACCTTTGAAGTCATTAACTGGAGTTTAAGAGGCAATTCAAGGTCAAAATAATGGAGATAGATGAAAAAGCAATCATTCTGAGCAGTGACTGAGGTGGTATAAATTGAATTTTCTCCATCAACCTCCATGATGCCACTCCATTAATCCAGATACAGCTCTAGGCCGTTAGCCAGGACTCCTTGTCCAAGTTGTTTTTCCTCTTCCTCCTGCCTATGCTGTTACTTCCAGGTCAAACCCAGAGCAGGAGCTGATGAGCCAGGATGGCTCCAGTCTGAAGGGTTTCGGCCTTGTCCTCTGTTTTAAATGTTCGGTTTTACTGGAGGTTTCATTTAAAGGCCACCGTTAGGCTGACCCTCGCCTTGTCACTGCTTTGTTATTGTTTCAAATCTGTTGTCGGAATTGATTATAGAGAGATTTCTGGTCTTCTTTGATATCCTACTTGACCACCTTCCCTTTGGAAAAGCTGGCCCTTGATCTAATATGGCAGCTTCCAAGATGGCGGCCATGTTCCATACAGCCTAAAAGATAGTAAAGCCGTCAAACTTAGAAAAATTTATTTGCTTTGTCAGATTTTATTTATTGCTGTGATTTTTGATGTTTGATTGAACGAGTCTCTTTCAGCTGTTGTAAGGAAGAGAAGCACCTATTATTGGACCGACAAACTAAACTATTCCAGTAAAGAAAAATAGGAAATGGTCAATTTACGAAAAAAGAGTCTATTTAGACTGATCTTTTTTTTTCTGCTTTCTCTGCTGTCGCTGTGTGTTTGACTACATGGGTGCAGGATGATATGTGGCTCTATTCAGGTGTTATTCCCGTCCTGGTAACTGTGAACTCAATGTTGTATTCCCGTCTCAGGCTGCTCCACAGTTTGGGACAACATTCGGTGCTGGCATCGTGCTGAGGTGGGACAGGTGGTGAGCATCTCCTGTGCCAACGTGTCCCAGCTGTTCACCAATAACCAAGGTAAATCCCTTCTCCCCGAGCCGGCCGCACACAGGTCACACCTCACACACCGGACAGTCACAGCCCTGTCAGGCCAGAACAGCCTCTCCCATCAAATGGACGTAAACTCGTATTCCTCCGCTGTTTACTGCCTTTTCCTGTCAGGAAACTGATTCACGCTGAAATCAACTTCACATTTGCACTTTTTATTTTGGGAGCTGCAGAAATGCTCGCATCAGCGCAGTGTGTGGCAGAGCAGAACAGTGATTAATAATCCTGCCAGCAGTCATGCTGATCCTCTTTTTATCCTCCCGCTTGTGCCTCAATTCTTTTTATATCCAGGATGTCTCCTTGTTGGTGTTTTTCTTTGTAACACAGGATTTATTATTATTATTATTATTATTATTATTGTTGTTGTTGTTGTTGTTGTTGTTGTTGTTGTTGTTGTTGTTGTT